>CAUYSK010085434.1:0-10166 GCA_963575035.1 Avahi laniger | reverse complement strand
CAGCTAATTTTTTCTATATATTTTTAGTTGTTGAATTGATTCCTTTCTAATTTTAGTAGAGATGGGGTCTCGCTCTTGCTCAGGCTGGTTTCGAACTCCTGAGCTCAAACAATCTGCCCACCTCGGCCTCCCAGAGAGCTGGGATTACAGGCGTGAGCCACCGCACCCAGCCACAGATATTTTTAAAAAATCCTCTAGCTTCACTTGCAAATACTCTCCTGTACCTTCCTCCAGTGTTCCTTAACAGTCCTTCCATCTTCCTTTTTACTCGCGCCATTCACAGCCTTATTCAACCAAAGCCAACCATTTCCAGTCCGCATGTCATTACCTCTCATAGCATTGGGAGAATTTCAGAAAAACTGGGAAGCCCTGTAGAAAATAAAAAGCAAGGGTAAGTTTAGGCAAGGAAACAGGAAAGCTTGGAGTCAAGGAGAGAAAATACTGGAAAAGCCCAAGAAGCTAGGAGGGCTCTAATAATAATCTACTGCATTGATTTTCAACTTCTGTGTTTAGAGACAGAGTCTCACTCTGTCACCCAGGCTGGAGTACAGTGATGCAGTCATTGCCCACTATGACCTTGAGCTCCTGAGTTCAAGTGATCCTCCTGCCTCAGCCTCCCAAGTAGCTGGGATTACAGGTGCGCACCACCATGCCTAGCTAATTTATTTTTGTTTCTTTGTGCAGATGGGTCTTGCTCTGTTACCCAGGCTGGTCTTTAACTCCTAGCCTCAAGCTGTCCTCCCTCAGCCTCCCAGAGTGCTGGGATTATAGGCATGAGCTACCACACTCAGCCCAACATTTTTTTTAATATGTAGAATCCTATCTTTAAAAAGGACCTTACACAGAAGTACCGTGTGTGTGTGTGTGGGTGGTTGAACCATTATGAAGTCACTGATACTTGTTTTTGGCAATTTCTTACAACGTAATAAGGACTGACTATAGGCCAGGCACTGTTCTAAGCTTATTTATTGAACCATTTAATCCCTCTCAATTCTCTGTGGTAGATTCTGCCACTGTAGTCATTTTGTATTAATATGTGACTAAATTCACACACAGGTTAACTAACTTATCAGAAGTCAGGTGGTCTAGCTGCTGAGCCTACCTACCATCTTAACCTAAGCTGTGAGTAAGAAGGTAGCTGTGCAGATTGGGGGAATGTGTCCTACCATCACTTGGTACCTTCTAGGAATATTTAGGGTTCTGTAAGTACAGTTGGTAAACCTTGACCTGATCCAGTCCCGTTATTTTGCAGAGGAATATGTCCCCTGAGAGAAGTGACTTGCCCAAGTCACACAAGTCAGTAAGGCACAGTTTAGGCTATCATCTACAAAATTTCGTAGCATCTCTAGAGAGTTTAGAGTGCTGTCATGATTAGTATCAGGCCTTCTTAGTCCAGGAGAGGTGGTTAATCCCTTATTTTCACAAGGATTTTATTTATTTATTTTTTTGAGACAGAGACTTGTTCCGTTGCCCGGGCTAGAGTGCCGTGGCGTCAGCCTAGCTCACAGCAACCTCAAACTCCCAGGCTCAAGCGATCCCTCTGCCTCGGCCTCCCGAGGAGCTGGGACTACAGGCATGTGCCACCATGCCCAGCTAATTTTTTCTACATATTTTTAGT
Source organism: Avahi laniger (assembly GCA_963575035.1). Lineage (NCBI taxonomy): Eukaryota > Metazoa > Chordata > Mammalia > Primates > Indriidae > Avahi > Avahi laniger. Next base: position 8,548 of record CAUYSK010085434.1, on the reverse strand, counting down.
TGTCCAGCTAATTTCTTTCTATTTTTAGTAGAGACGGGGTCTCACTCTTGCTCAGGCTGGTCTTGAACTCCTTACCTTGAGCAATCCTCTCGCCTCAGCCTCCCAGAGTGCTAGGATTACAGGCGTCAGCTACCATGCCCGACCGCACAAGGATTTTAAATACAGATTACATCACTTAAACTTGAGTTCACGTAGCAAGTCATTGCTGGGGCTGGCTCCCTCAGTACACCATGCTCCACAGATGGGAGTTCTCAGTGTAATAACATGGCACATGTTTTCTAGGAAGTCATAAAATATTGTTGGCCTTGTGTGTTTTTGTAGTTTTGATATCAGCCCCCAAAGAAATCAGCTGAATCATAATAGAAATAAGATGGCTAAGGATTTGATTAATTCATTCTATAGTCTAATATCGCAGGAATCAAACTCTGACATAAGTGTTTAATAAAGTAACAGACAGTGAAGCTGTTTTTCAGTTGCAGCTTCTCCAGTTTTCCTCCCATCATCCCACATCAACTGATGGAGTCGTCATTTCTGTAGAACACAGATTCCCAGGGGCTTCACTGAAACCACTCAAGCTCACAGAGTGGCCAGGGTAGCATGTCATTCCAAATCAGAGGATGGACGGTCAACAGCCGTCTCTAGCACAGAAGCACTCTTTCCCCCAAAACCACATGTCAAATTAAGTGAATTAATAAGGGCATGTAAAATCCTATATTCTACAGTATTTAAAATGTAGGTTCTAGTTCCTAAAGTCTTCAAGCTTTTTGTCCTCTGTGGTCCACTCTCTCTCTTTTCTTGGGATAGGGCAGGAGGGCTAGAAAGCTTGATGTGCTGATGATTATTACTATTTCTTACCACTCAAAGAAAACCCTTTGGACATTTAAAGAGGTTCAGATTCCATCTCAGCTGTATCATATTAGCAACAGATGTGGACTGAGAATCCAACATTGTAAATATCATTTCCGATCACTAACTAGAGAGGGTAAGCAGGCCCTGCGCACATTACAGGTATTCAGTAATTTTTTTTTTTAATATTTCTTTATTTACTTACTTACAGAGTCTCACTCTGTTCTCCGGGCTAGAGTGCTGTGGAATCAGCCTAGCTCACAGCAACCTCAAACTCCTGGGCTCAAGCAATCCTTCTGCTTCAGCCTCCCAAGTAGCTGGGACTACAGGCATGTGCCACCATGCCCGGCTAATTTTTTTTCTATATATTTTTAGTTGTCCAGCTAATTTCTATTTTTAGTAGAGATGGAGTCTTGCTCTTGCTCAAGCTGGTCTTGAACTTCTGACCTCGAGTGATCCTCCCGCCTTGGCCTCTCAGAGTGCTAGGATTATGGGCTTGAGCCTGGCTTATTTATTTATTTTTGAGACAGAGTCTCTGTTGCCTGGGCTAGGGTGCCATGGCATCAGCCTAGCTCACAGCAACCTCAGACTCCCAGGCTCAGGCGATTCTCCTGCCTCAGCCTTTCGAGTAGCTGGGACTACAGTGCTCACCACAGTGCGTGGCTAATTACATGTTTCTGTTTTTAGTTGCCTGGCTAGTTTTTTCTATTTTTAGTAGAGATGGAGTCTCTTGCTCATGCTGGTCTCGAACTCCTGACCTCAAGCATTCCTCCCTCAAGCAATCCTCCCAGAGTGCTAGGATTACAGGTGTGAGCCACCATGCCAGCCATTTACTAAATTCTTGGTGATGGATCAAATAGGGTAACTGGTAAGATGAATGCTAAACTATGAATCCAGAAGTTATAAAGTGGTCTTCTAAAAGTCCTATGAGATAGGTAAGAAATAGTGCTGATTGATCTGGACCTTCCAATTAAGGGGATAGCAGTGTTTGGTCACATTTGCAAACCTATTTATTGGGTTCTTTGTGGGGTTTTTTGTTTTCAAGACAGAATCTTGCTCTGTTGCCCAGGCTGGAGTGCTGTGGTACGATCATTGCTCACTACAGCCTTGAACTCCTGGGCTCAAGTGATCCTCTCTTCTCAGCCACCTGAGTAGCTAGGACTACAGGCTTGTGCCATCACATCCAGCTAATTTTTTACTTTTTAAGACATGGGGTCCTTGTTGCTCCAGGCTGGGATGCAGTGACTATTCACAAGTGTGATCATAGCTCCCTGCAGCCTTGAACTCCTGGCCTCAAGCAGTCATCCTGCCTCAGCCTCCGAGGTAGCTGGAACTATAGCTACATGCACCTGGTTTAAATTTTTACTTTAAATCCCTCTTGATTCAGGCTCAAAGACTTAGCAACTTCTCCATTCTGTTTTCCAGAGAGATGGCTGTCCCAAAATTGTCAATTTGGGGAGCTCTAAGACAGACCTCTTCTATGAACGCAAAAAATACGGCTTCAAGAAAAGATGATTGAAAAAAAGAAACAAAAAAAAAAAGAAAAGATGATTGGTGGGTGGCCCCTTCCTCTCCCCATCAAACTGCCGCAGCTGCCAGAAAAAACGCCTACTACTACCAGCAGAACGGGAGCGGAGCCCAGAGCATCACCAGAATTGCCTGCTCGTGTACTGGCACCTTGCCACCCTTTCCTCTCCCCTCACCCAGACGTGGTAGGAATGGAAAAGGATTCTTCCCAGAGCACCCTGGCGGACTGTATGAGAGAAAAATTGATAGTGTTTTTTCTTGAATAGCTCACTACAGCCTCTCTTCTCCACATTGATATGTTCTCTCTATAGTAAGAGTTTCTAGAAAGGAATAATATTTCAGTATTGTCTTTGAGGAGTTGACTGTGAAGCTACACACAGTGAAAACTGTGTTCTTGCAGCAACTCTGATGGCAGTGGCCTTGAGGAACCGTCAGAGTGTGGTGGGGAGCCCTCAGAATGATAAATGTGGGTGTGTAATCTTGTAATGCTTACCAGGCAGTGCTGGTTTCATGTTATTTTCCTTCAGAGAAATTGGAAACCCTTTCTGTTGCTATTACATTAATAAAGCTGGCGTTTATTTTCTGGCAGTCAGTCACTTTTCCCCTTTTAACTTTAATTCTAGGAATTTATTTTAGTCGCCCAGGAATTTGTAATTCAAAACACAGTTAGTGGGCTTCCTTAAGCACCTTGTCCTCCTATTACCACTTGAAGTAATTCAAAACCACCCATGCCTTTCATTTTAGGTAAAAGCAAAGTCATTTTTAGGAACATACTGTTTTTTCCTTCCTGTCCAACTTGTAATTTTGAACTGAAGAGATGGCTTCCAATAATGGAGAGAATGAGACAAAATTAAACCAAATTGATGAGTTAGGAGGAGTCAACTTTGATTTGTCTCATAAACTACACTTTAAGGGTATGTTTCATTTTGAGAAAGTATTTTTTTTTAAATAAATGAATAGTCCAAGGGCAGATTCAGACATATCCCTTACCCTAACTGTCATTTCTGCCCACTGAAGTGATGAGCAAGTTATCCTAACGAGTCGCTCTAACAGCTTGAGATGGCCAGTCAAGCAGGTCTTTGACACCATAGATTTGACAAGGAGGTGTCAGGTCCTGAGGAATCCAGGGACTTGGCTCAAGTTTACACTGCAACTTAGCAGCAAAGCCAAGGGAAAAAATGGGATCTTTTGACTTCTTATCCTGGGTTTTAGTTTAAGTCAACAGAACTTTTGATTGTTTATGATGTATTGAGTATCCAAAATTGAATCAAAATAAATCTGCCTTCAAGGAATCAGTGGAAGCCTGACAGAAGCAGTTCCGGTGTAACGGGATGATGCAGAGGAAGGGTTCCTGGCCTGGCTTAGGAGCACCTCTGCAAGGCAGGCCAAGGTCACAGCCACAGGGCTAGAGAATCCTTATGGCTTCCTAGTGCTTCTGCCACCCGATTCTCTGCACTCCGGCCACTGGGGCTCCTTATCAGTTCCTCACCTGCTTTCCCTCTGCCTCTGCTGCAGCTTTATTGATCCCTCTGTAATGCTTGTACACACTCACACCCCCCAGCCTGTTACTCAGCTAACTCCTACTCACCCTTCAGACCTTATTTCCTCAAAGATGCCTCTCCAGACTCCAAATCTGAGTTCCCCTTGTACTTCCACATAGCATCCTATGTATTTTCTTAAAGCATTAAGTGATTAGTGACTCAGCTACTAGGCTGTGATCCAGCAAGGCAGGAACCAGGTTTGTTCTGCCCAGTAGGTAGCAGGTGTTCTGTATGGAATGGTTAAAGCCAAGGAGGCTGGATAATAAACTGAGCTTTGAAGGATATGCTGGAACCTACGGGCAAAAGAGGATGGGGTAGGCAGATAAGGGCATTTGTGGGGGGGAACCAGTTTAAGCAAAGGGAGTCTTGAATAGGGTGATGTGTTTGGGGAGCTCAGAGGATTTCTACATCATCAGGCAGGGGTTATTGCTATGGTTTGAACGTCCCCTCCAAAACTCATGTTGAAACTTAATCCCCAATGTGGCAGTATTGAGAGATGGGCCCTTTAAGAGATGATTGGGTCATGAGGCCTTTGCCTCATAGATGGATTAATCCATTCATGAATTAATGGGAGTAGGACTGGTGGATTCACAGGAAGAGAGACATGAGCTAGCACATTCAGCCATCTCACCATGTCATGTCCTGTGCTGCCTTGAGGACTCTGCAGAGAATCCCCACCAGCAAGAAGGCTCTTACCAGATGTACATCCTTAACTTTGGCTTCCTAGCCTCCAGAACTGTTAAGATAAATTTCACTTCTCTCTTTTTTTTGAGACAGAGTCTCACTCTGTTGCCCTGGCTAGAGTGCCGTGGGATCAGCCTAGCTCACAGCAACCTCAAACTCCTGGGCTCAAGTGATTAGCCTCTTGAGTAGCTGAGACTACAGGCATGTGCCACCATGCCCGGCTAATTTTTTCTATATATTTTTAGTCGTCCGATTAATTTCTTTCTATTTTTTTAGTAGTGATGGGGTCTCACTCTTGCTCAGGCTGGTCTCGAACTCCTGAGCTCAAACAATCCGCCTGCCTCGGCCTCCCAGAGTGCTGGGATTACAGATTCACTTCTTTAAATAACCCAGTTTCAGCTATTCTGTTATCAACAACAGAACACTAAGACAGTTATATGTCAAAAAAGGTGCAGAGACCAGATCATTTTCAGATTATAATCAGAATGTATAATTAATTCTATAACTTCAGAATCACTTATAAATTTATTTATAGTTTTAATATGTAATGTGAGTCCAAATGTTTTACCAAAAAATTCAATTATTTTTTCAATTGCTTATTAACCGCCCTGGCCCATGTGACATCTTGCATCTACAACTGTTTCAAAAGCTACTCCTTAGTTTCAGCAAAACACCACCTTAACTGCACTCCATCAGCCTCAATGTGTGACTCTAAAAGGCCTTGCTAGGAATTTTTAAGATTAATGCCCAGTAGATTCTCAAAGGGCATGCCCCCTCCACACTGATCAACAGTGGGGCAAATCCAGCCTCACTCAGCCCAGTGAACTCTGCTAAAACCCCCTCCTCTGAGAGTCATCTAATTTTGTAATCCCATTATTGGTTCTCTTTCTGATCATCAGAGACCAAGAGAAAAATAGAATACAGAGAATGAGTTAAGAATACCTCAGATAAAGTTACTTTTTATCTACCTTGGACTTTAGAATAATTCCTTTTCAATTTTAAAAGTTAGGATAATGAAAGTACCAAATTCTCTGTTGGGAAAACATCATGTACAAACTGAATTTTAGCCTCTGACAGTATATAATTCTGTGAAGAGAATTAGAATAATGATCTCAGCCATCTGTGGATGGCCACAAAAAATCAGAACAATCTTAAGAATTACTGGTGTTGGGGCCAGGTGCGGTGGCTCACGCCTGTAATCCTAGCTCTCTGGGAGGCCGAGGTGGGCGGATTGTTTGAGCTCAGGAGTTCGAGACCAGCCTGAGCAAAAGCAAGACCCCATCTCTACTAAAAACTAAAATTAGAAAGAAATCAATTGGACAACTAAAAAATATATAGAAAAAAAATTAGCCGGGCATGGTGGCGCATGCCTGTAGTCCCAGCTACTCGGGAGGCTGAGGCAGTGGGATCGCTTGAGTCCAGGAATTTGAGGTTGCTGTGAGCTAGGATGACGCCACGGCACTCTAGCCCGGGCAACACAGTGAGACTCTGTCTCAAAAAAAAAAAAAGCAAGTGCAATTTCTCTTCACATGGCATAAAGCTGTAGTGAAAGAATTATAATAGCCCTATACAACCTCTAAAAGTATGATAAAGCCAGACACAGTGGCACATGCCTGTAGTCCCAGCTACTCGGGAGGCTGAGGCAGGAGGATCGTTTGAGCCCAGGAGTTTGAGGTTGCTGTGAGCTAGGCTGACGCCACGGCACTCTAGTCCAGGCAAGAGAGTGAGACTCTGTCTCAAAAAAAAAAAAAAAAAAAAGAATTACTGGTGTTTTTGTCTCTGTTGTTGAAATTAGCACTACCTACGTAGGTAGTTGAACTCATCTCAGCCTGAGAAAGCTGTTCCCTTTCCTGGATTTATGATTATTATTACTATCATTTCTGCTGTCGTTATTCATTTATTAATAATAGTACTCAGTGTTTGGTATATCTTCAGATCTAGAAAGGATGGGTATCTTGCTGCTTCCAGCTTCTCACTCTCAAGAATACTATATACATGTGGCAATTTAATCTCTTTTAAACATTTCACTTACTACATGTACTCTTGCTCTTAAAAAAAAAAAAAAAGGTGTAATGTGTGGGCTTTATAATCAAACCTGCATTGAATTCTGCTCTGTTACTGACCTTCAGCAGGCCATTTAGCCTCTCTGTGTTTCTGGATAATATCTACCTCTTCAGGTTGTGAATATTAAATTTGACTGTAAGTGCCAGACCCATACCAGGAAGGCTTTATATAAATGGCAGTTCTTTTACAATTGGCCTCTACTTCATAGACAAAAATTTAAGTGCTGCATTGAAGGCCCTATAGTTCCCTCCCTCCTCTGCCCCCAAGGTTTTCCTCACCTCACTTCTCTCTGTGCTCCTCACTCCATCTGGCAGTTGAAGGGACATTCTTTGCACACTCTCTGACTTCTCTTTGGCTATTTGTTTCCTTCCTTCCTTCCACCTTCACATTAACTGGCCAATTAGGTACCTCTTCCTTCCAGGCTCCTGACAGCTCATGGAAGCTTCCAGATGCACCATACCCCACAACAATTTCTCTCATTTGTATTTTATTTTTGTGTCTAGTACCTACATATAACAGAAACAAAAGTTTCATGAAACAATATTTACTGTGTGTATTATACTCTGATATTCTCATTTTATTCCATTCTATTCTAAAATTTCTGGCTGAAATCCATTAAGTTAGGTAATTTTATGACCCCACTAATAGATGACGATCCTGAGTTTAAAAAGAATTAACTAGATCATAAATAAGATCCTGAATTCCTTTTGCCTCTCCCTCCATGGCAGGGCACACAATAGGCAACCACTCAAGCAATTACTTGTTAATTGAACCAAAAAAGGGGTCACCAACTCAGGAGTCTGGGTGAGTAATATCACTGATTAAAAAGGGTGGGGTTTCCTTCTGAGGGCTGTGAGTGAAAGAAAAAAAGAAAAAATGCATAAAGAAAGAAAAGGAAGGGATGTGAGAATAGCCCAAGCATGATGATAAATGGTATGTGACCCTCAGCCTCAATGTCTGGGAGTGGTAGGGACCTTGGGGAACCAGAGACACATACCCTGACTGAAGGACACAGTTGCTATTCAACTCCAGACAATTGCTGCCAGCTTGAATGCCCAGTGTTGCCAGATATTTTGAATGTAGGACAAGTGGCAATTTAAGATATTTTTGTGCAATATCACGACTTTTAAATATTGGCAATTCACTTTTTAAAATGTAATATGTCAGTATATGCCAAGAAAATACATCCACCAGATGTGGACCGTGGCCTGCCAAATAGCAGCTTCTAAATTAAAATTAACTTCCCAGGGAATCAAACTGAACTGACTAAATTTCAGAAAGACTGTATGTCACTCTAATCTGACATGTAGTTTTTCAATAGTAGTGAAGTTAGGACATAAAGATGAAAGATCTTTGACTTGGCTGAAATTTTTCTGCCTTAAAAAAGACTCCAGACATTTCCATCTTTTCCCAATTACTCAGTTCCTTATCAACTCTATCCCCAAGTGGCCTGTAACTTTCTTTGAATAGTGCAGTTTAGTGTCTTAGCAAAAGACAGGTTTGTTCACTTACCTTACTTTACTAGAAACCAGTCTTGATGAATAAATAGCAAATCATTTGCCCTTAGCAGCCAGTCATTCTTCTCCAAAGCCAGTTTCTGTTGTGACTATCTTTGCTCCTGTCCAGCTGGAGCAGTGGATCAGAAGAATCAAATTGGGAAACTATTTTCTTGGATAACTTCAAAGAAACAATACAGGGGCCGGGCGCGGTGGCTCACGCCTGTAATCCTAGCTCTTTGGGAGGCGGAGGTGGGCGGATCGTTTGAGCTCAGGAGTTCGAGACCAGCCTGAGCAAGAGTGAGACCCCGTCTCTACCAAAAATAGAAAGAAATTAATTGGACAGCTAAAAATATATAGAAAAAATTAGCCGGGCATGGTGGCACATGC
>CAUYSK010085433.1:0-45170 GCA_963575035.1 Avahi laniger | reverse complement strand
TTTGTACTCGCCATCAAATTGGTACTAACTGATCAACACTAGGGTGATCACATGGCAGAAATACTCTCCAGGGATTAGGGGGATGGGGGGCGAATCTACAACTAAAGGACACGGGGAGCACTAAAGGGAGGGAAGGGCATGGCTTTAACCTGCATCTGGGTGAAGCAAAGACATAAAGTGTAACTAGAATGTTTGTACCCTTACAATACCTTAGAATAATAATAATAATGATAATAAAAAAAAATAGGGTATATGGAAGATTTGACTTGACCGAAATCAGAGAAAGACCTGGTGGTTTCTGTTGTTGGCAAGGTCTATGTGACCCAGAGCCAATGTGACGACCTTTATTTTCTAACACAAATGAAAAAGGCATTAATAGACTGTTTTAGATATTTCTACATCACGAGTAATTTTTTAATTGTAAATTAAATAAAAATGCTTTTTTTTTGACAAACTGGCAAAACAGAAAACAATTTTAATAGCTAACACTGGCAAAGGTTTGGGTATTTCTTATATGCTGCTGAAGGACCATATGACAATAAGTATTAAAAGTTTTAAAAAAGTATATATTTTTAGCAAGTGTATTTTACATTTACAAATTTATATTTAGGAGTTTTTCCTAAAGAAGTAGTCATAAATATGTGCAAAAATGTTTGTCCACGATCATCAGAGTGCTGTTTATTATAATAGCAAACAGAAAACTGCTTTACTACCTAGTTAATAAAGAGGCTGAATAGCTCATAAAGAACATATCTTTTTAGTCGAACTGTACAGATTTTAAAAGCCATCATTCAATATAGATTTTGATTCATGAATATGAAGAGATTAATGATATGCTGTTGATGAAAGGAAGCAGATTACAGAAGAGTGAACTCTTTTGTATCTGTTTGTCTTTTGATATCTTTATCTGTGTACCTATATCTATATGATGTGATTATATAATGTGAATTTTACATATAAAACATTGTGCTATGTTATGGATGAAAATGTTGATTTAAATTAGGAATGTCTAATTTTTTTCTTTTGCATTGTATTGCTAATTAATTATGTGTGTAACTAAATGGCAAAATGAATTTTAAATTTTAATACTTATGGCAAATAGGTATTTATAGAATTAGAAAGATCACATGTGACCAATGTCCAATTTCAGATCCAGATTAACAAACTATCTAGCTTTTATCCCTGTTTATAAAATCCACATGTGCTCATGGAATAGTATTTACAAAATTCATAAAAGTTTAGGCTAGAATATAGGTCTGTGATTTTCAAAGTGCTATCACTAAACTTGCTACTCATTAGGCAAGATAGCACCACTGTATTTACTTTTTGGAATCCTTGGGTTGGGTCTTCTCATGTCTACATTTCTTCTAAACCAAGTATCAGTGTGACTTTTAGATGTGCTTCTTCAAAGTATGGGAATGGCTTAGCATATTGGTCACGTGTGTGTGTGTGCGTGTATAATATAAATGGTTGATGAACAAGGTGTACATGTTTTCAAGAAGCAACCAATTTTAAATTGTATAGAGACCAAAATTTCTAGAGTCTTTCAACTGTTTCATTCCATTGTCTCAAACTCCTGGTGATCAGCACTGTCTTTCTGCAGAGGGACTTCATTGAGAAAATCTTTCTCAAACAGATGAAGGACTATAAGACAGAGAGTCAGCATATTGCATGGCCCAGGTACAAATGCAAATTTAAAGGTAATTTCTCCTGAAGTTCAGATGTTAATAGAAATATACAGAATGAAAACCAAACAAAGTAACCTCACCAACATCTGAAACAAAATGGGAAAATCCTTGCTGGCAGTGAACCTGTAGCATAAAACACTACTAAACATAATAACATCAGCATAGTTTGCTTTTCTGACTCCTACTTCAAGTACACTTTGAATGATAAAATACATGTGGCAGTGTACATTGTGAACATTAAAGTAATAAGGCAGTAAGGCTGAAAGTGTTGCATACTTATTAACAGCTGCCTGGGAATATGGGGGTTTTTTAGTTGGTAATATTATTTTTATATTTTAATGCATTTTTTTTTACTACATCTTTGTATTTCCACTGACAGGTCCATACTTTAGTTTTTTCTCCCTTTTGTATATTTTCCTTTAAATTGTTTTTCATTTTTTTCTTCTGGGGTGGGGAGAGAGAGAGAGAGAGAGAGAGAGAGAGAGAAAGAGAGAGAGAAAGAGAGAGAGCATTTCTGTATCTTTTAAAATGTCCTACTATTGTTACAGGGCTTAATGTAGTAAATTTAACTAACAGACAATACGTGCCTCACTAATAATTTTAGATTTCCGCATTATTTTTAATTTTTCCAATTATATAATTATGGCAAATACAAATCAGTGGTCACGAAATTGAGTCTCTGTTATTAGTATTGGAAAAAGGAAATTGCAGGAAAGATGAGGAATTAAGTAGCAGAGGAAAAGGAATAAGAAAAGATTTTTTTCCCCACAAAATATAACTTTTTTTAAGCAAAAAATTTAAGTAAAATTTATAATGGAAAACTCCGTATTCACTTGTAATGTGCTAGCTATTGAAGCAGTCTGGTACAAATTACTGATGGATGTTATGAATAGAAATCACACATACAGATGAGCTTAAAGAGCAAAAGTAAAAAATAGTCCTGATCCGCATTCTAAATTTTCACCCAAGAACTATTTTCACTATGGCATTCCTTTGGGTAACAACAAAAGGCACTCAATGTAACAGCCTACATGCATCTGTCCTTGACTCAAAATGGGACCCACAAACCCAGTCACCCATCCATAAACAAATATTTATTGATCATGTAAACAATTTACCAAAGGTATGCAAAGTAATGTACAAGTTCTTTATCTTAATAGGTTATAATAAAGGAGATAAGACACGTACATAAATAATATAATGTAAACCTACAAAGTTAAGTACCCAAAAGGAGATACGAATAAAGTATCCTCTTGGTTTGGAGAAGGGAGAGATTAGTTCCGGTGCAGTACAATAATCTGCTGTTGGCATAGAAACCATCGGGAACCACGGCAAATATTTAGGACACAGCCTGTGGAATTGTTAGATGTCTAGTTCTGTAAGACAGACAGCTAGCATATGTGAAAACACTTTGGTCACTGAAGTGATAACTGGTTTTACTGTAATCATCTCAATTTCCACATGCTTTAGTTTCTCTGCCAAAGCCATCTATTTTTTTTTCTCCTGCATAGGATTTTTTTTTTTTTTTAATTTCGTACTTCTACAGAATGGTATGGTTATAGCTTATGAATGTCACTGAATCACTGGTTTCTTCAAAACAGTGGTATGTGTGATTTGTTGGTAGACATAAGCCTTTACAGATTACCCTTAGTAAAAGCAAGAGGCACAGATCATTGTTTAGAGGAGCCAGTCCATGTGGACATGGCAAACTCCCAGTAGAGACAGAAAAGCAAACTGTGGTTATCAAATGGCAAAATCTTTCCTCATGGGGCTGGGGAAAAAGGACACCTTTGACTTTTCACTGCTTTTGAAAATTTAAGATGAGAACAGGTGCTCAACAGAAAGTGGAAGCCTTATTCTCGTCATGAATTCACCTTTATTATAAAGTACCACAAACATCCCTGACAGTGTAATTTTAGCAATATCTAGTACATGTCATAAGGAAGGGGAGAGCCCATATTAAAATTCTACTAAAAAGTGTTTTTTGTTTCTTTGATTATAACCATAGCTCCATAAAAATCTCATTTCCTTTGCAAAACTGGTGAATAATATGGTTATTAGATTTGCATTTACTGAGCACCATCGATGAATTTCTAACCACAGAATCACTTCTAACACCCTGTGCCAAGTGGAAGGATGCAAAATTATTCCTTAGAAAAAAGCCAGAGGTTATATTTTTAAATTGTTCAGGAAAAAACAATATGTCCCCTGAGGCCTCCTTATTATATATAGCAACGATTGACAGGTGCTATTAAAGAGAAGGGCCTTGAGAAAGCTGTGTTATCAATTAAGAACAATAAGTGAACAGTGAGTATATAAATGTTTCATAAGTTATCCAAATCAATGCTAACCCATTCCTCTATTAGGATCTAAAGATATCAACCATATTTTTAAAAATTAAAAAGTGATAAGCAGTGTACAAGAAAATGAATATCATAATTTATTTGATGTCATTTTAATGGATTCAATTTACTTTTTTTCTTTTTGCTAGTGTCAGGTTCAATTGTAGATGATAAGTCTTGGCTATTATTGTAAATATATCTTTTGTGCTCAAAATTACTTACAAAATGCTAATCAGGCTTATTTCCTGCTCTGTTCTATTAGCTTAGTCCTTGAAAGCACAGTTCCTAAGATTTAGAGACAGTTTTTGAATAGTCGAGACCTCCCTATGGCACTGGGAAATTAAATTTGGTTTCTTGCCTGCTTCTGCAGAATGCTTATTCCATCAGGAGTAATTTACTCTAATTAGAGGCTATGTGTTCTGAAAATATAAGTATTTCTTCCAGGAAAAATTAAATGTCGTATAGTTTTTATGTTCCTGTCAACTTCAAGGAGAAACTTATGACCAAAAGCATCTGATAGAAGAATGTATTGTACCTCAGGCAGGCTCCAGGGGAGATTTATGGTCTTCAAATGATAGGATAGTCTCATTATTTATCAGCAAGCACATTCTAGCCACATGATCAGATAATTAAGAAGTGTTTTCCAAGACTAACCTGTCTTCTATATATTGGAGGAATAATATTTGTTTTAATCTCCTGGACACAAGGTGACCTTTTGCCCAGGGACACTACCAAAAGGAAATTTCTAAGAGATGCCAAGAGGCATTATATCTGTAGTAACCAATGATGATTGTCATGTTATGCATATTTAACAGGCTGTATTCATCAGCCTTGGAAAATATTCTACTTCATTCAAAAAAATAAATGACTTCCATATCCCGGATCTTTTCTGGATCTTTATGATATCCCCATGTAACATAAAACAGGCTGCATAAAATTGAACTGACTGATTAATATCTTTCACTTTATCAATGATTGGAAGTTGATCAGGCAAAGTGCTCTCAACTTGGAAAACCTGGCCCCAAAATCATGTACTACATTTATTGGTTTCTCTAGTAAGACTCATCTGTTCAATAGATGCTGAAAATGTCTGAAACCAAGGAACAGAAAAACAGAAAGGGCTTTCTAAAATAGACTCATAAGGTTTAAGATATTTTAAGGCATTCTTGGTTTTCTTTTGGTGTCAGCTGCTTTACACAGGACAAGTGAATTATGCTATGGAGGGGTCTCCGGATGCCCTGCTACCCATGAGCCACCACAGTCAGAATGTACTGGTGCCATCTTGGTACTTAGATCCAGTTATGTTCATTTGTGGGCCAATCACATTTTTAGTTTTAGATGGAAAATCTTGCTACCCTTTGAAATCAACTGTAATTTTCTTAGTTCTACACACAATGAGTAAACTAAACTGATTATTAAACCTAGAAGTTATATCTGGCATTATGATCTCATCCTTTGTGAATTCAATAAGCTTGTATCATTTCAGAAACTAAGGATTCAGAAATCATATCATGAAGTCACCAATTTCCCACAGAGGCTCTTTCATTACAGTGAAAGATGTATTTAGAAGGATCACTGAAGGGTTGCTATAATTTCTCCCAAATTATCTCTTTACTCTGAAGGTCGATGCAGCTATCTTCACTGATAAGAGGTATCAGTATCAGTGAAGTGTTCAAATCCAAATATTATATAGCACATAAGATAGAATCATCTCAAATTCAGAGTCATGAATAATTCTAGTGGGCACAATCTCTGTGTTTACTAAATTTCCATTTTCAATTCTCTAATCTCCTATTAATTAACTCATAGCAATTTGATTCTTAAGCGTTAAAATTATTTTTAGATATATACTTAAATACCAAAGCTACTAACCGTTGTCATATTGAGATCACTCTTGACTATATTTATTCAAGTTGAATTTCATATATTATTGTTATGTTTCACTTTGGTGTTCTCCTCATCTTATTGTCATATTAAAAATAAAAATATAATTTTTAATAAGTCCAATGACTATATTTGAAACTAAATAAATTTCAGATTATACATGGCATATGGGTTGTGTTCATCATATTTTAAAATAAGATTGCATAAATTTAGAATATATTTTTGCTGGTTTCTGATCCCCAACCAGATATTACAGTGTCGAAATATTTGGACTCTTCCACTTTGGAAGCATGCATTCTTACCATTCTTGAGTTAAAAAGAAAAGTGAATCACACATGTATCATATGTCTGTGCACAAACTTTTATAGGCAATTAACTTAGAATATGATTCAGTGGTTCAAAAAATGTTTACATAGTAAGTCCAGGTAGAAGCATGCGTTCCACACATATCAAAAGAAAGTATAATTTAAAATTACTCATGCAATCTCTGCTTTCTCGGATAACACAATGGACTGACTAGAATTGAAGTTTGAGGATCAAATTTCCAATATTCTAAATTCTATTAGCAAAGTAGTTTGAGGATAAAAGTAAGAAAAAGACCTAAAACCAATGATTAGAGACACTCAAAATGGCGATTTATGAATATCAATCTATCTACAAAAGTCATTGCATGCCTGTTCATCAATGTTGAAAGAGGCTTGTAATTACATAGAAATGCAATAACGGAGAGACCAGTTTCAATTTTAATGGGTGGTCTACTTCTCCCCTGTTTTGCTAGTCATCACTCAGAACAAGAGGAATTAGGGACAGAATCTACATAATGCTTCAATCACAGCCAAACTTTGCAAGATCGGAATAAAATTTTATTACCTTAAGCCAGATGCTTCCCAAGTGGCTTTTATGTTGCAAAACTTAACTAGGAAACAGCCATTGAGATCTCCACTGCGGACAAGTAATAACCGAGCTTCAGCAATCCTACGCATACCACCCCTGCTTGTGTTAAGCTCTTTCCAACTTTTTAGTGGCCAAGCTTAGATTTTTGTACCTTTTCCACAACACAATGTCTCCAATCCAGTAGGTCTTCCAGTTATTCCAACCACACTCCTTGAAGTCCAAAACAAGACCACATTCCAAAAGCCAGAAAAACTGTTAGAATAAAATGTATCGATACGGACAGACACGAACACTTGTGCCAACTTAAAACACCCAAAACCTTGGCATAGCTGTGATAATTTTATTTCAGTTAAATTCAATATTTTATTCATATTGTGAGAACTCACAAAGAACTATTTCAATCACATTCCAGTTAAAAGAACTACGCAGAGCCTTCTACATGTTCTTGTAAATGAAAAAAATGAGACAATGACTTTCTCATGACTAAAAGCCAACTGAACAGTGAATGTGTCAACCAGCTATATCACTGGCATAAATCTCATCTCTCTTCATCCACATTTAGTGGGTCACTATTTTTTCCTCTCTTCATTTTACTTACTGTTACCTTTCTATCTTTTCCCCAAACTAGTGCAATCAAGCACTTTGGTACTTGTTTCATGTCCCTAAAAGAATCTCACAGTGCTTCATATTTGCTATTATTTTACTAATTTAAAAATTCCAATAGTACTACACTACCACTGCTATTTCAGTGTTAATGTAAGAAAAGTGCTATTGAAGATATCAGTTTGGATTATATCACTCACGGATTGATAATTTGTTACATTTTACCAATGAGGAAGCTTAACTTAAGTCGAATGCATACCTTAGTTGGGTAGGCATATCTTCATTAGAAACACTAATCCTAAAATGAACATTTTCTTCATTACTTAGAGCCAGCCAGTAATGAAAATTAGAAATACATCACACAGACATAATTTAGACCTATGTTCTTGTTCAAAGTCATACTATTAAAATAATTTTTTTTAACCATTTCTTAATCATTTTAACCCTTTTTACCATTTTGCACCTCTTCAAATTTTGATCCACTATGGTTTTGCCAAATATTTTTCCAATGTCTGGTGATTGTGGTTTAGATCCATTGTTTTGTAAATAACATAGCTTGGATCTCTATGAATAATTAAATACCTGAATTTATTACTTATAAATTATTTATTCATTCAAAGATATTTATTAAGCATAGTATAAAATAAAAACAAATATTTTCAAGGTTACTTATACATACATAAAATATATGTAAATATTTACAAAGCATGAACTAAACTTGAATTGTTATGTATAAAATCTGTAGCAGAAGACATTGAAGTTCTTTATCAGCTTGAAGTATTTGTACATGGCTATATACTTGGCATATGGCACATGTACAATAAATGTTTTTTTATGTAAAAGAAGTGCAGCTAAGTTACTCAAGTAGTTAAGAGCATCATTCCCAGGTGGGATCATTAGAAAAATTTGTGAAATGTAAATGACATCTCAACTGGACCTTGACATATGAATTCATTGTAAGGTGAAGTGTTTATTCCTCTTTTCCCCACAGAATTTTGTTTTAATCTCCATCATAGCAGTTGTCTTACTGTATTTTAATATATCTTTATAAGCCCATCTTTTTGTAGAATATGCATAATGTAAAATTATCAATTCTGGCTCATCTTTCATTAAATCTTTTTAAACTTATCATATATGCATTTCTTCAAAATACAGATGATTGTTCCAGTTATGTTTTAACTAATCTTGGATCTTTATTTTTATAAGCTGTTGTTCCTCAAAGAAAAGCATCATAATATTTATTTTGTAACTTTACTAAAAATTTCACATTCAAAGTAGGCACATTCCTTGAGGATTTTTAGAGATTTATTTATTTTTTTCCCAGAAAGGAAGCTATAATTTTACATGACATTTTAAAGCGATGCTTTAGTACCTTGCTTTCAAAATTTTTACCCCGAAGGAAGTTACTGCAATGTCATTTACAAATATAGTTGGATTTTGGAAGATATTTATTTAAAATATCCATAAACATGCACCTGTAAATTTATGCAATTTCAGTATTCAATGCTAATTCAACTTAATACTTGCCATAGAGTTCTCTAAAGCAACCTATTAATAAAGACTACATTATGCATATTTGAGTTAGAACATAGATGTTAAACTTTATAAAAGAGCTTATGAATGTGATGAGTTATAGGGAAGAATTCTGGAACATTTTGTCACTTGCTATACCTTATCATTTATCCGTATATTCTATGATATTACCTGACTTGTTTGGTGCTTCAAAGAATTAGAGGTGGGAAAGGGAAGTGGGTTAATGAGTGCCTACTCTATTAGGCTAAATGTTAGATGCTGGGCATTGAGGGATTAAAAAGTCCTTGAAGAGCTTATAGCCTAATGAGGAAAACAGATAGATAAACAGACAATTACACTACAGCCCATTAACCATGTCGGCAGAGTGTAAATTAATAGAGCCATTCTACAGGGCAATTTGGTAATGTAAAAGCTATAAAAACTTGCATACCCTTTGATCCAGCAAGCTTCCCTCTAGACATTCAGCCATTTATCTCTGAGTGCTTGGTTTCCTTGCTCCGCTTTCTCTACAATTTTACCATGATCACGCATTACGTTTGCTACCAGACAAATTGTTAGGTTTGCAAACCGAGAAGTGCGTGTTGGACAGAGAGGACCAGAAAGGCAGGAGATGAGGCTGCAGTAAGATTGGGAATCTAAAAAATTCTTTGAGGAACCTGGATTTTATTTAAGTAAGTAGGAGGAAAAAGAAAGTATTAGAGATTGAAGGCAATGGAAAACCTCAGAGAAGATATGAGATAAAGATATAAAGGCCATTTCTTAGACATCTGCATACCCTGAGATAGATTACTGAAAATAAAATTCCAGAATGAAATACCACTTCCAGTAAGTCTGTCCAAGACTACCTCTTGCATGAGGTTTTTGGTAATTCACTATAGGTGGCCAAAGAGAATTGGTTTACATGCCAATTCAGCCAAACATTGAGTTTAGTTTAAGACAGAACAGAACCTTTAAGCCTACCATCTTTAAGCCTATGGTGGCCCTAAATTATCTTATGCAATATAAATTTTGGCCATCAGCTTCCAATGTAACCTAGATGTTTTGTTACTAATGTGAATAGATGGCAGGTGCTAAGAAATAGGGGAAAGATGCTATTCGTTAAGTCCTGCAACTCTTTTCACCAAAAATCTTTTGTCCATTATTAACTGTGAGCATCCATCATTCAATAGAAGTATTTACATTTAAATTGCTTTCTGGGATCCTGGTAATGATTTAAATAAAACGTAGAAAAATGAAAATCCAAAGGGAAAAAGAGACAATCAGAACAGGCCTTACTCACTAGCACACCTCTCAGCAACTCAGCTCACTTTCTATTTAGACCATCTTGGTGGGAGAAATGAGTTTGCAGCACTACTAGATTGAGTTCACAAGACTGTTCTGGGACTCTCCAGGCAGTGGTTGATAAACAAAGAACAGCAAAGCAGCGTGGAAGGATGTTGGACTTGCTACACCCAGAACGGACAAGTTGGTAATTCATGGTTAGAGAGCTTTGGCTTTTGATACTGTTGATCTCCTCATCCGTCTCGAAATTCCTTCCTTTTTATGCTTGACAGATACACATATTTCTGCTCTTTCTTGCTTCCTTTTGACTACTCTTCTGCTTCCCACTTTTGGGAAACTCTTGTAACTTGTCTGCTCTGGAGTTTCTTTCCTGTTTCTTCTTTCTCTCCTTCGACCACTGGTCTTCCTTTTCCTAACTCTTCCTCTTCTGAATGTCTTCATATTTTTGTCCAAGATTGCATCACTGCCTGTCTTGGTCTATTTGTGCTGATATAACAAAATACCACAGACTGGGTACTTTATTATATAAACAATAGAGATGTGTTCCTCACAGTTCTGGAGGAATAAATTTCAAGGCACCAGTAGGCTCAGTGGGGAGGGCCTGGGTCTCTGCTTCCAAGACGCTGCCTTGAAGGCTATAACCTCACACGGCAGAAGAGACGAAAGGGCGAAAAGGGAATGAAGGTTGTCTTCCCCACGTGGTAGGGGAGAGTAGAAGAGCTACGGGGACTGAACTCACTCCCGTAAGCCCTTTTACAAGGGCACTAATCCCACTCACGAGGTCAGAGCCCTCATTGCCTACTCACCTCTGAAAGGCCCCATGTCTTAATGCTGTTGCCCTGGAGATTCAGTTTCTACAAGCATCCTGGAGGGGACACAAACATTCAAACCACAGTCATAGTACTGTTCTCATTCTCTCTGCAAACGCATTCGTTCCGAAGCTTTCACAATTACCACCTGTTTTAGACAAATATTATCTCATTGTTTTCAGCATCAACACTGTCCTAAAGATAAACTCTAACATTTCCATCTGCCTACTAGATAACTTTAAAACTTACTGCTTCTCAGACAAAATTTACAATGTTCCCTCTGACACCAGCTCCACCTTCTGACTTTTCTATTTATTAATGTCACTATAGCTCCTCAAGTCACCCACAGTATCACCACCCCAAGCTATTCCGTCTCTACCAAAGCAATCAGCTACCAGAATTCTATCATATAAGACAAGGTAAAAGAGAACACATTTATTAACTCTTTCGACTATCACAAACCCTAAATTTGCAACACTTCTAACAAAATTAAAACTCCTACTGATTACATAAAATAGATCTTTATCTTTGAGCTAGTGATTGTTATGGACCATTAAGGACAAACTTGATTAAGCAAGCATTGGTTGAGTTATAGACACTGAAGGATTGGATTCCTTAACACAGATTTTGGGGATTTATGAGTCTATCATATACTAACTCACAAAGTTAAAAAAATAACATTCACAGTTCCTTTGAAATAGGAACTTGAAAGCTGAATACTTTTGAAAATTATGTAAGATTATTCTTCATTCATGCATGTATTAGATTTTCTTATAAAATGTTTATTTTAAATTGTCTAAAATTTTGAAAAAGGGTAATTTAAAAAATATTTACAGTGGGTTTATAAAGAATGTCCCCAAAATACCTCCATAGATCACAAATTATATTCTAGATATATGCCTCTTCCTTTGTGATCCAGTCACTTATTACAAAGTTCATCAGATCATATTATAATGGTTAAATGTAAAATAGGTACTATCTATATGTATCGGTATAATTAATTTGTCTTCATGTTATTAGATGTATTCATCAGTAATCTATACCTAAAATTCAAATGCTAATAATATATTCAATCCATAACTGTTTTACTTAGTTGATATATTTCTAGTTCCCATGGAGTCAAGTTTAGGCAGTGTCAACTATATTTCCTTCAGGAATATACACCCATTACTACAATTTGTCATATTGAGGATGGGATGATGTCACCTTCACTATAAGCACAAAGTTTATGGCAACATCTAAACCTACCAACAATTTAGATTTGTTGGAAATGAGCTGCACTGGAGAGGAATGCATCTTTAGTTTTAAGACATGTGTAACCCAAGCACCGGGGACTTACACACCTGAGAAACACATCCAGAGAAAATGAACCCATAAAAAAGATGGCACAATACTAAATAAGGGTCCTTTACTTTGCATTTAGTATGGCGGCAAAACATTTGCTGATTTTGACTAAAATAATCTCCTAAACATAAAAAAAAAGAGAAGAAAAAAATTCCTTCTTAGGTGATTCTAGAAGAAAGAGTTCCTTTTCTTTTAAGACAGGAATGTAAACAAATGGATGGGACTAAAATAAAAGAAGTGTTTTACAATTACTTTTAAGCAACTATCAGATTTTAACAACAATGTAAGAATATCAAAAAGATATCTTTAGATAGGAAAGAAGAAAAATAAGTACTAACACATTTCGAACCTCTCATTTTTAGGCAACAAAAGTACTTATTTCATGACCTGAGTGAGACCACATGTCCTTCACATGGTGAAAGCAGGTCATGGTGCAGTGATGAGTGTGCTTCTCGTGAAGAAGCTAACTTCAAATGTTAGCTGTTTGGGTAGGCTTCATTATTTAATATAAGCAATAAAGTATTACTTGATTTAAAAGTGCTCAAGACAAAAATTAGGCTTTTTCCCAAGTTCCCAAGTTAGCCTTTTTCCCAAGTTCACATATCAAGTTTGCAGTCATTTTTCTGCAAAAACATGGCTTTCCTAAAAATTAACAATATAATTAATCCTTCTTTCCTTAGTTTTAAGCAATGCACAACAACAGTGTAAATCAGTACTTTAAAAGAACTTACAAATATTATACCAGTTGTTACTGTAATTCTTATTCATTCCAGCTGAGGCAAGCTGTTTGTTTGACTTCTGACGTCCCCACGAGCAGCGCTTCCATGCTGACTCTTATCACTGGCTGGATCCCTCCACTGGTCAGCTCTCGCCTCTGGCACCTCAGCACTGCAGACTGGCTTTGGTATTCAACTCATTTTAATTAAATGACTGAGCCTTCTTAGAAAGATGTTATTAATTTTGACACTAGCCTTCCTCACAAGACCCATTCAGTACTTCCACCGAGTCCCTGTCTGGGGAACTGGTCTTCAGTCCGCGACAGCCTGTCTCTTTCTCCATAGCGCTGCCTCTAGTGGGTTCCCCAAATGGCCTCATTACTAGCAGGAGGCAGATGATTCGCTTGAAAATCTCTCCTGTGCCATATGCATCATTTATTGGACACCTGCCAGGTGTCACGTACTATGCTAACGGCTCTCTCTCTGTATCATCTCATTCATGCCACAGATATTTGCTAAAAGACCACATGGGCCAGGCACTCCTCTCAGAACAAAAACACAGTATGGAGCAAAGTATGCTCCTTTTCCTCAGGGACTTGATGTATGTACCTTAGTGCCTGGGATACATGGTAATCAAAAGAAGTGAACCAGTAGAGACGACGGATCACAATTGTACACACCTCTGGGTTATTGGACTTGATGCTACGATATATTGCTTTTGTAACTAAGACAAGATAAAGTTCTTTTTCTAAAAGTTATCAACAAGATTGTGGTGGTTATCATGATCAAATCTAATTGTAACGGTAAAGTGAAAACTTCTGTTGAGATTTTTATGAGAAGAGTCATCTAAATCCAGATTTATTTGGGGTATTGAAACAAGTAAAGCTGGGTGTTGAAAAGAGTAAAAGGAGAAAAGCAGACAGCGTATCAGGATGGTTTTGTGGAGTAGTCTTGGGATACAAAATGGAATTTGAGATCCAATATGCAAAGTATGTTTGGATATTTGAGAAGCTTCATCAAAGTTGAAACCTCTATTTTATTCTGATGTACTTTGGCATACTTAGCATAGAAAAAATCTCCAAACTATTAATTAAAGCAATTAATCAATTAACTCATTAATCCCTTCTCTCTCTTCTCAGAACTTACTATAGAGTAGTCTACAATTACATGCCAGAGACACAATGGTAGTGCAGACCTAAATCTCTGCCCTCCTGAACAGCTGAGAATAGGGTGGAGCAGTGGAGATGGGAATATTTGGTCACACAGAAGACAGATGTTGAAGGCAGAGGTATCAGGAATTACTAGTGTGCACAAGGAGAGAAAAAGAGGAACCAAGGATGACTCTGAGTCTTTTTGTATTAACACTTTATGGATGATGGCACCTTACCAGAAATAAGGGATGATTGAGGTAAGAACTGGTTTGGAGAAGGGAAGAAACCTGAATAGCTTTGAGAACCTTGCTTGTACATAAAGACTCTCCATCCAAGTAATATGCTCTGCTCATTATGTTAATGAAATACTGCAGATTCTTCCATCTCAAGCTCCAAATCAATCTGCAACTAGATCTCTCAACCGTGGCCCTGCTGACAGGTTGGTCATATGATTATCTGTTATGGGAGGCTGCCTGTGCATGGGGGGTCGGTTAGTAGAATCCCTGGCCTCTACCCAAACAATGCCAATATCATTCTTCCAGATATAACGTCCAGACGTGTCTCCAGACATTGTCAAATGTCCTCTGGAAGACGAAAGTCTCCCCAGTTGAGAAACACTGTTCTACACATATGCAAGAAGAGCAGAATATGCAAGCCAGGAGAGGACACTCTTCCAGTCCAGGGAAAATTGTTTCTCCAAATATAACAGAGATTAGTGTTAGTCATCCTTCCCCCATACACACACACACACACATTCGTTATATATATGTGGCAATGTTAAACAGAAATAAAATATTATGGTTCCTTTAACTGCCAATATTTTGTAGACCAGAATGAGAAAGAAGTTTACAATGTTTCAGCTTTCTGATAGAAAATCTTTTGGCCAACGGCAATGAACACAGTTCAGTAACCATTTGCATGAGTGGGTGACAAGGTGACCTCCTTCATTATTGAAAAAAATCACACAAATGTCCTTTCCTCCTTTAAAAAATGGTAAAGTGTAAATGTTTAGCAAATGGTTGGATTTTCTTCTAAATTTTGTTTTATTAGTGCTCCACATGAAGCTACAATTTTGCAACTTTCATTGAATTTGTGTCAGTCTTTCGGATTTTGAGAAGCAGTGGAGCATTTAGCATGAAGATGTTTTCAAATTTTGAAAAAAAAATCCTAAAATTTGGTGGCGTAATTTTTCTGTATTTTAAAAAAATCACCTAGAAAAATATTTTGGGAACAAATACAAATCATTTCTAAGTGGCTGCTTGTGGTAGACAGAACAATGGATCCCCGTCATTTCTGGATGTCCATACCTTAATCCTAGGAACCCGTTCATAAGTTATGCAGCATGGCAAAAGGATTTTTGCAGATGTGAATAAATTAACACATTGACTGCCACACTAGAAAACAAAAAATTTTCCCTGAGGCCACAGTGTCTTGTTACAAACATACGATAAAAACTTGAAAAACAAAATGATCCATTTAAAAAAAAAATTCAGAATATTACAGGGGTACACACATTTTGGCTACATAAATTGTTTCTATACCGTTTGAGTCAAAGTCGTAGGTGTGCCCATCCTCCAGATAGTGTGTACTGTACCCATTGGGTGTGAATTTACCCATCCCCTACTCCTCCCTCCCACCTGCTTGATTTCCGATGAACGTTATTTCCGTATGTGCACATAAATGTTGATTGATTAGTTCCAATGTAACAGTGAGTACGTGTGGTGTTTGTTTTTCCATTCTTGTGATACTTCACTTAGAAGAATGTTCTCCAGTTCCATCTGGGTTAATACAAGCAGTATTAGTTCACCATTTTTTTATGGCTGAGTAGTACTTTATGGTATGCATATACCACATTTTATTAATCCTCTCATGTATTGATGGGCACTTGGGTTATTTCCACATCTTTGCAAAACAATCCTTTCTAATTTAATGAAAAAATTTTTATTTTTTATTTTTTTCTGTGCGTGAGTTATATGCAACTCACATGACTCTAGAATCAATTTTTACACTGCACCCCAATTGAGTTGTATGTGACTCACGACATATTTATTGAATTTGTTTTGGAGAATTGAATGTTCGTATACTTCACGAGGCCCAGGGCTCAAAACCAGCCTGAGTTAAATACAACTCACAGGGCAGTTAATGTGTTGAAGATTTTGAGATTCTCCTTGATTATCAGGAATCCTTCAATCATGGACGTGGGAGGCAGAAACAGTCAGAAAGAGTTATGAGCCCAGGAATGCTAGTGTCCCCCAGCAGCCGGACAGGGCGAAGAAATGGACCACCCCCTAGAACCTGCAGAAAGAATGCAGCACTGTGAACACCTTAGTTTAGCCCAACAAGACCCCTTTTGGACTTCTGACCTCCAGCACTGTAAAAGAATAAATCTGTGTTGCTTTAAGACACAACATTTATGGTAATTTGTTAAAGTAACAATAGGAAACAAGTACATTGCTTTATAGGAATAGATGTTTCACAATAAACTATTCTTTACTGCACAGTTGCTATTCTTGATGATCAAAACAGAACTTTTGATTAACTGTTGTATCAGGGTTTGATGCATACTAAGAAGCTGAGAAAAATCCATTTGAGTATTTTTACTATTAAGTGTTTTTCACTGGCAAGTTTTAACTTCCAAATGGTATTTTGTTCTCACATACCTTCAAAACATCTTCAGGAAGCATCAGGGTACTATTGAAATTTCCTCAATGACAAATAATCTCTTTTGATATTTCAAAAAAGGCTTTTATGTAAATAATGTCAGAGATTTGAAAAATAGCATTGAGTACTTGTATTTGATTCAAAGATCATAAATTTGAATACATGAATTCTTATAAATTAGCAATCAGTCTGAAACTTGTTTTATTTATTTCTTTTCTTCCCTCTTATCTAGAAAAATAGAAACTACATTAATCAAAAAATAAATGTGGTGAAAATGAAATGCAAAAATCATCTTCATTAATACACTTGGGGTAAAATTTCAAGTACACAAGTAAAAAAAAAAAAAGTCTAACATTTGAATCTCCACTGCCATAATTTTGTGGGGTTGTTTTTCTTTTTTTTTTATTTCCTTCACTAAAACTGATCCTTATTTAGAATTCCAGAGGATATCCTTGTACTGGTAATGCCAACTTACAATAATAATAAGTAAAACCAGTGGCTTTTATAAGGGAAAAATGTTATAAACTTGTAAATTATACTTGGATTAAAAAATGGAAGATGTGTTATAACACCTGACTTCCAATCTGTTCTGATGCATGGAGCCCTTGGGTAAGGGGCAAAAATGTGTCTGACGTCAAAATTTACTCTACAGTGAAGTGTTATTGTGAAATTCTGGTGCAATGTTTAGTCTGGTGTTACACAAAGACTTCGGGAAAAGGCGATTATCACAGATCAAACGGGTTATTTTAAGGACAACTGATTATCAGCCTTTATAAAATGATTACAGTTTAACAAACTAGAATTGTGATATTTTGATCTGTGTTTTATTACCGTAAAGAGCTGAGGGGAGTAGGATTAATAGGCTGGGCCCAAAGCTAGGGAATTTACAAACAATATCTTACTTAATTCACACAACACTCCCTCGAAATAGGTGCTGGCAACCCCACTCTGTGGTTGAAAAACCTGGAGCTATGTATATTTAGGTAACTTGCCAAAGGTCGGACAACTAGTAAGTGACAAAGTCAGAATGAAGAATGAATGCAGATTCAGGGTCTGATGCTAGAGCATGTGTCCCCTGTTCAGACTTGTGCCTCCCATTTCTCCCTGCTTCTACCCTGTTTTAGAGACATTGAACAGAGGTGCCAAATGATTATTGATGTCATACAAAACTTAACTTCAGAGTAGTGATGAAGTATTTTAATTGTCCTGATTTTGCTTAGAAAGGAACAAATATCTGAAATAAACATTAAGAAAGACCAAAGTAATCCAATAGAAGTCACTAGGCACACTCCATTAAAAAGTACTCAGTCTAATTTTAAATGTTGGATTTTTTTTTCACACACAACAGTTGATTAATATGAAATTAGTATATTTATAGTTAAAATGTTTTTATTCAACAACTCTAGGGATTTTTAAATGTAACTGCAAAATCTTTTGACATGACTTCCATAAAAAAGTGGAGACTAATTTCTCTCCCTTTCAATTGGGCTGCCTACTATGACGTGTATTTGAGGAATACAACGTGGCAGAAGTGATACTATGTATCTTCTAAAGCTGGTTGGAGTTTCTGCCCAGGATCCTCTCTCAGGACGCTCACCCTTGGACCAGGCACCACACTGTAAGGAAATCCAGGCCACACATAGGTCTTATGGCCAAAAGACCCTCCAACGTCCAAGCTAGCACCCGGCATCAACCCCCAGATGTGTGAGTGAATGAGCCTCGGAGGATTCCAGCTCCCTGTACTCGAGCTGCCCTGGATGAATGACTCAAGTGAAGTAGAACCTGGATATCCCTGTGAGCCCTGCTCAAATGGAAGACTCACAAGAAAAATAGATATTATTCTTTTTATTTGGTAAGTACATTAGTTTGCTAAGCCTGCCATAACAACAGAAATTTATTTCACTAAAGTTCTAGGGCTAGAAGTTCAAGATCTAGGTGTCAACAGGGCTGGTTTCATTCTGAGGCCTCTCTTCTTGGCTTGTAGATTGTTGTTTTCTCCCTGTGTGTTCACATGGTCTTGTGTGTGTGCGCGTATGTGTATGTGTGCGTGTGTGTGTTCTAATCTCTTCTCATAGAAACACCAGTCCTATTGGATTAGGGCCAACCCTAACAACTCCATTACCTAACTTAATTGTTAACTTCCTTACCTCTGGAAAGACCTTTTCTCCAAATATAGTCACATTTTGAAGTACTGAGATTTAGGGATTCAATGTGTGAATTTTGGAGGTACACAACTCAGCCCATAACAGTAAGTTTTGAGGTGATTTGTTATGCAGCAATATGTAACTAGAAAAACAATCATACTATTTTACAATAAAAATCATACTATGATTTTTATAATAAAAATCGTGCTATTTTATAATAAATACCAGTTTGGAATTCTCCAAACTGGTATTCTCCAGCATATTTATGTAGCAAATATATTAAAGTCAGTAGAGCACAGACAATTGTTGGAAAAACAGTAGTAGTACTTAGTATTTGTAGCAGTAGTATGTAGCCTCGTAAAAAAATAACAATAAAAAGGAGGAGGATGAGCACCTTCATTTTATGAGACGTGCCTAGGATCCAAAGTATGCACTAAGTACTTGGCACACAAGATCAAATTTAATCCTCACGAAAACTTTCAAATAAAGTGCTATCATCTTTGGGTAATAGTCGAGACAACTTGAGGCTATGTGAAGGGAGAAAGAAGAGAGAATGAAGATAGTAGGGTTCTAAAACCTTAGACGGTCAGGAAGCTTCACTTGCGAGGCAGTTATGGATTCAAATCCTGAGTCTTCCAAACACTTTTCGATCTTGAGAAAGATCATGTGAGTGACTTGCCTAAAAAGTCAGGTAAAGCTCAGGTAAGGCTGAACTGAGATTAAAACTTCTGCATCCTGCCTTAGGGTACTGTGTTCCTTCCACCCCAATTTTCCTCTTTTTGCTTTTGTGTGGTTTTTATCTGGTTTTTTTTTGAAAGGGTATCTCCCTAGGTTGCCCAGGCTGGTCTCAAACTCCTGCGCTTAAGTGACCCTCTCATTTCAGCTGCCTACTCGATGTCCTCTTTTAAAAAACATTTTTTTTACAACTATCTGTAGAAGATACCAGGCAAAATGTGTTCATATACTTATCTCTTTTATTCCTCGATTGATTGTACTGAAAAATTATAAAACCCTATCACCCATTAGAAAGAACATGTTTAAAAAGAGTACAGCACTATGTGTATAAAAATACCCCTCAGTTAAAAAATATGCCAGGGAAATTATTTGCTTGTCCATTAAAATTGCCCTCTGTTTAAAATATTTAGATGCTGGAGCATTTACGAGTGTGTGTTATGTTGCCAAGGAATCATAGGGAAGTGAGTACAGGCATAAATTACGAGGCGACTGCAATGTGATTTTAAGTGAACTCTTTAAGAAGCATTTGTATTTCCCAAGTAACAGTTGATAATGGAACAAAGGAAAGAAATTATCGGATCTTTGTTCTATGTGATATGATCGATTCCTGATACCATAATGTCAGCAAAGAATTTTGTTTTTCATAACTCTTCTTCTTAGCAGTGACAGTCTTTTGGGGTGCAGAGGGACCCTGTCAGATGGGAGTCTGCCGCTGCCGAGAAAACTGGACAGGGGAGCTGGACTGCAAACACACGTCTTAGCTACAACTGAGAGAAAGCATCTTCTCAAAGGTCACCGCTGCTCCATACCGATTCAACCCCATCTCTCCTTTTTGAAGTTAAACTGGAAAATAAGCCAATCATCTTGCAAAGGGTAGCAATGTGTGAAGCCCTTTCCCACCTAGGGCTATAAAAGGAAGGAGATTGGAAGCTGATGGTGTGTAGTATTAAAGGGCTGATCACTTTCAATGTATTTTGCTACATTACTTAGCTATATGGGTACATTAAAAGGAGTTGGATTTCCTAAGGTCTTGTGTCCTGACCAAAACTTAAGTTTTTAAATGGTGCATGAAGAATGGAAGCATAAGGAATGGAAGCATTTCTTAACTTCCTTGCTCTATCAGCAGCCAACAGAACCTGTGGATTGTGAAAAAAAGAATTAGAGAGAAATATTTGCTTTAGCGTTTCTGTTGTTGGCCAGCAGCTATCACTTAGATATATTTAGAAGACGATCCACTCAGGTTAAAATTCTAAATCAATACATTATCTTTATCTTGCTTTCTGTTTGGTTTGGGGTGTCTGCTTATCTCTCAAACAATATTAATAGTATGCAAAATCCCCTTTAGCAACATCTTGGTGAGATAAAAAATACGTCTAGGTAGTACCAGATATTTGCCTGGGATTTCTTTTTCAGTTTGGTAGTGATGTCACCAGAGAGAGACAGACAGACAGAGACAGAAAAAGAAAGAGACATAAAGAGAGAGACAGAGACAGAGAGATATCTTTACATAGACCTTGTAATCCAGTTAATTCCTTCCTTTTCTCCACAAATATCCTAAAGTTAGGATGTTGCTCATGAGAGAAAGAACATGCCACTATGATTATCTATATGAAAGTGCATATCTAAGTGATGCTGTAAGCCAAATTATTCACTTATTATTTATAATTTCTTTTATTAATTTATCATGAACAATATTCATTTGTTATTATAATTATTAATGCAGTTATGATTAACTTAATAGAAAAATCATAAGGAGATATACCTATGCCAGTAGAAATCTTAAAGTTTATAATATAGGTTATGGAGGTTTACAGTCTAATCCTAAATAGTGAAGTGTGCAGAGAACCCAACTAACACTACTGAAAAACAAAGCACAAAATGAGGCTCAGCAAAGAACAGCTGGTGAATTAAGTCAATGTCTATGAACACGGTAAGTGGGCACCATTGGAAGAAGCATTGTGGTCTAAACCTAAAATATTATTGGCCAAATTTTAAGCATGTCTGAAGTCTCCCTCAAGTGTGGAAACAGTCCTCATTTGATCACACTTCTTAGAAAATCCATGGAAGTGTTACCTGAGCCTTCTGCAGAATAATGCCAGGGACTTCATTCTAGTTTTCATGTTTCTAATGTGAGGGGGAGAGGCATACACATATGCTGTTTCATTTCTGTATAACTCTCATTTCCGTCATGTAACTCTTCAAAGCCATACAGGCTTTACAGCGTGGCCCAACAACAAGGCTTGGCTTCTGTTGCAGCCTATTTCAATGAAAAGTGTAGGACTAGAAGGAATGTTGATTATTTAAGATTCAAGAATGAAGTTTCTGCACTGATTGAAAATGCACTGCAAAAAAAGTTGTGGTGCTAGGTGCTGGGAATAGAGGGATGGATAAGACACAAATGTAATCATCTTCAATAGCTCACGTGCAAGTAGGTTACCAGACAGCAGTGATGTAAGCAGTCAATGCTGCAATAGAAGAAAGTTGACTCACTGTGCTGGGGACATGTTGGCAAAGGTTTCAGAGAACAGTTTACACAAATGGAAGAGCTAGCCTTTCCTAAAAGCTTATTACAGGACTGATACTGTTCTGAGTGTTTTATAATCATTCTTATTAATATTTACTCTTTTTGATGAATTAGGAAGAGAGCTTTATTATTAACCCCATTTTAGAGAAAAGGAAATTGAGGCTTGGAGATGTTAAGTCACTTGTCCAATATCCCCTAGATAAAGAATGGCAAAGTCAAATCTTAGACCCTAGCATGCAAACTCCTCAGGTCACAGGTCATATCCTTCCTCGGTGTCAGAGGGACCTCAAAAGAGCAAACAGGATTTATCAAGCAAACCATGAAATGCATCAAGTTTTCTATGAAGGGTTTCCTATAACAGAAAGGTATCCCACAACACTGTTGCCCAAAGACACTTCACCACAATATAAGCAACGTGTGTCACGAATTGGAGATATTCTGGAAAACTTCCATATAAATGAAATTTTTGGTAATAGCCTCACTTTTTTAAAAAAAGCAACTTTATTGAGGTATACCCCAAGCACTAGCCCTGGGAAAGCAGTGATTTTCTTTCTGCTAGTCTAGAGAAGCTCTCTTTTTATTAGTATTTCAAGTAAAGGAAGACCGATACTACACGCCTTTGTTTCTGGCCTCTTCAGCTCAGCATCCTATTTCTGAGATTCATCCATGTCAAACCATGTATCAGTATTTTTGTTCTTTTTCCTGTTGAGTAACATTTCTTTGCATGGCTTTAGTGTAACTTTTTGCCTATTCTCCTATCGAGGGACAGTTAGGTAGTTTCTAGTTTTTGGCTGAAAATAGCATTATTTTCAAGAAGGAACGTAGGTACTGACTCTTTAGAAGTGTGCTGTAATGAATTACTGCATCATTTACCTGCTTTTCAGAGGTTGCAGAGCCCACCACTCTTTGGTCTTGGACACAGTGGGCCATTGGTTCTGGCTTCAAGAACTCTGTGCCTCTGCTCCTCAAATATACTTAAGCTTTGACTCATATCCTGTATTTCTGCATGGCACTTATGCAATTTTGATCTATGACTCCTGGTTCAATTCAAATCATGTGAGCTCAGAGAATCCCATGGATCTAAATAGACCTATAATAGTATCTCAATCCAGTCACCATGAGTTGAAGATATGAGCACAGTGCAGGGCAGTAAGCACAGCACAAGCCAATTCTTTCAAATTATCCACCAGTTCTTCCTTTGCTACAGATTTCTAAAATTAACGGACTTCTGCCTTTGAATGAGCTCTCTCTCCCATAGGCAACGAAAACATTTTGGATTGCAATGTACGAGAAAAAGAAATATCTTTATTATCATGCGCCCTGATGAAGGAGGGTAAAAATGTGAAAATTAGTGTCGTCCTGCAAAGCTGGCTGCATAATAAGGATGCCACAGGGTGACAGGTTCTGTGCTGCACCTCTGGGAAAGGCTCCGTCTCACAGACAAAAGGTTACAACCTCTGGCTTTAAACTAAATCCTTCCATGAAATCCGCAATGAGATATATGGAAAGACACTTAAATGAAGTGCTGTCTGTCTGCAGAGCAGAAGTGTTAATCCGCAGAATCCTTTGGTGTCTCACGCTCTCCATCATTATTGGCAAGCTGGACCTGACTGCGTGGAAATGAGTTGAACCCCAGCAAAAAGATTTTGAAGTAGGTCAGACGTTTATCATTGACAATAGATAGAAAACTCTCTTTTTATTTGGCCATTTTTCCCCCCAGAGAGTAAGTTCCATTGAACTTGAAGTGACCCATGATTATAATAGCCACTTTATCTTCCAACGGGGAAGGAGGAGGATTTGGGGACAGCACATTTACTGCCTATTCTAAGGGCCTGGAAGGAACTTTTATAAACCGTGTCATCTGAAATGTCTCCCCGACTGATTTTAGTTTTTTCTGGTGTCACCAGTAGCAATCCAATTGTGATTCAGTGTCCTTTCATTAAGGAGCTTAATGTCCTAAGCCTTTTTTAGTATATTTAAGGTAAAAAAAACCCCAACCAACCAACTTATTTCCAAGTGTATTTTGAAAATGTATATTTTTGCTATCTTTATACAAAATTTGATAACTTAAGTCACGAGTTCTTACCCTGTAGGAACCATCCCTGGCATCATTTGTGACCCACTCAACTCAGGATTTAGCCCCTGGGCACCGGCAGCACAGTGCAATGTTTAGAGTCCTATGTTTGGGTCAGACTACAGAGGTCAGACTCTGGCTGTGCCTCTTGCTTGCTTTGCGACCTCACGCAACTAGCTTAGTCTCGCGTACTTTGGGTTTACCACCCGTAAAACAAGAACGGTAATATAAAAACAGTAACTATCTTATAAGGTCATTGTGATGATAAAATTAGATAACAAATGTCTGGCACAGAGGAAGTGGCCAATAAATATTAGATATTATTATTGCCCTGTTACGTCCTCCAGAGTCTAAAAGAAGTAAGTGTATGGCTAAATCTCCTTCCATAAGAAACATTTCATAGAGTTGCGAGGTGGCGTGGTGAGGCTTGCATAGAAATGAAGCAAGGAGGGTCCTAGGCAACACTGTACACTATCGGCATTTTATGCTGATGGGAGTCAGGTTTAAATGATGTGTCGCATACTCATGGGCAGCATAAGGTGCCATGTTAATTGTGCAGAACAGTTGTTTAGTGTAACAGCAGTTGGAGAAGCTCTGGGTTCCTCTGAAAGGATTGTTCAGCAAAGAGGGGTCTGAACAGAGCTTTTGCAGGTAGGGAAGCAAGAGAAAGGCAGTTACCATCTCTCATTTAAGCAACACACAATCACATACAATGACACGGTCCAATATTAATTTGTGTATCATAAGGAGGGCATTTTTATTCACAATGCCTAAGTATCTGTCATCGCAGCAAATTTGAAATTAGGTAGGACTATAGTATACCCAAAAGGCAAAGAAGGAACAAGACAGCTGAGGGAATTTTGCTCATAAAATTGAGCCTATCATCAGGGAGCAATGTATTTTAAGAGTGCTCCTGACAAAGGCAAGATGGAAAAGCATTTTAGCAACAGGACAGTCATATTTTAAGGGTTTTTTTTGTGACTAGCACTGATTTCATCTTTTATTTATCCAGTGCAAAAGTTATTTCCCAAAACGTTCCTGATGAATCCAGCAGACTGCTGCTGCTTCTTGCAACACAAATGCACATCATCTAGAGTGAATCCCTGTTTAATATGAGACTCTCCGAACATCTAAGAATGACAGAGGAGGTCTAGACTCATCTGTCTCATCAATTGTACCCCAGCATTGGAATGCTGTCAGTTATTAATACCAAAGAGAATGCTACTTACATCAGAGTAAACTACAAAAGAAAGGTTTATGATGTCACAATGCATCAGTTATATTTATGACTGCCCAGTGATGGACACTACTTTATCTGTAACAAACAGATGATTTTTATCTACTATAAACCCAGCCTAACCAGTTTATTGTTTTCATTAACACATAATGTATGAAGAATACGCTTAGAGAATATTAAACGTATTTTAAAAAAGGGCCTTTGGATAATTGTAACAAAAAATATTGTTCCTTTGGATATAATAACCTACTTACAGACATGGTGATTATTTCATTTTCTACTTCTGAGTAGTCTACAACAGAAATTGGCAAACTTTAACTGCAAAGCACTTGATAATAAATATTTTTGGCTTTGCAGGTCATATAGTCTCTGTTGAAACTACCCAATGTGGTAGGTAGAAAGTAGCCATCGCTAATATTAAATGAATAAGTGTGATTGTATTCAAATAAAATGTTATTTACAAAGACAGACTACAGAACGGCCCTGGTCTTCAGGTTGTAGTTGACTGACCTTTAGTCTATAATAAATTAATTTGGAAAGAAAAATTTTAACTATTTGGTTGTTTCTAGTCTGTCTTGTAGCTGGAGGTCTTTGCTTTTACAGCACCTGTCATATCACCTTGATTAAAATAAACAAGGAGACATCAAAATTGGAAGAGTCCTATTCTTGTTCCTGTATCTTCCTGGCTGTGGGTCACATACCATCTTAGGATTCATTCTTTGGGATGCAGAGTTGAAAAAAAAAAAAAAACAACAACTCTTTTCTCTGTCTTAAAAGATATTATCAAAAGAGTGGGTCTAGCCAGAGAGAGGGAGAGAAAAAAAAAAGATAAAACAAATGGTAAATGCTTTGGAAGACCATAAACTTCATAGGGAAAGAAAGCAGAGACACAAACAAATAGAATATACTGCAGTGGTAACACAAGGGAATAATGAATGTCTACAGGGGTATTACTCCGGAAGGTGTGTGATTGGATTTGCCCCTTTATACACAGTGGCAAGTAAGCTCACTTGTACAATATATTTTGGCTTTTACTATTTTCTTTATAGCCATTTTCTCACATGTGGTGGGGCAGCGTATGTATGGTTCCCGGGGATGCAGACTAGGGCAGGGTT
Source organism: Avahi laniger (assembly GCA_963575035.1). NCBI lineage: Eukaryota > Metazoa > Chordata > Mammalia > Primates > Indriidae > Avahi > Avahi laniger. Next base: position 18,435 of record CAUYSK010085433.1, on the reverse strand, counting down.
TTATCTTCAGAATTAAGATTTTGAATTGGATTAAACACTGTTTGGGACATATGCACCAAAAACTCCTCCTCCTCCTTTTATATAATCCACTTTGTGACTCAACTTGCTGCCTGAATCAGATACAATACTTTAAAGGCCTTTCCACTCTGGTTAGCTTCCTACATAGACCCTCTAAATATTAACTTGTGGAGCGATAAAGAAGTGACACTATCTCCCCCGTATAGAGGAAAGTCCATTCTCAGACTTGCGTATTTTCCCCAGAAGTCAGCTAAACTTTCATGTGCGTGGGGAAAACTCTGTGACACTGCCCTCCTAAATACTTTAGAAATGGCATTTAGCTGTTACTGTGGGAGAGATCTTAAGAAAAATTCAACACTGATAGAATTACATTTGTTCTTCACTCAATCTTGGTGAACTTCCTAGGCACTGGAGCATATTGCTTTTACTGTGCTGTCATTTCTGAAAACCAAATTGCACAAAAACTTTTATAATCACCCAAGAGAACTCCTAAATGGGTTTAGTGCCATTTCCTGAATAACAACACTGATGGAGGCTTTATGATGTTCCAGGCACTGCCACGCACTGTGACTCATGGAATCCTCACGGCAGCCCACACAGGCAGGTGTCCTTACCTTGCTGATGGGGAGAGTGAGCGCAGAGACGAGCGTGACCCCCTGGCACTTTAGATCACCTAACACAGATCTTTTGTTTTACACCAGATGTAAAATAAGATCCAGAAGGATGAAGTAACTTGACCAGTAAAGAAGTCAGAGGGTGATATCACAGAGTCAGCAAGGGGCTGATTCTAGATCACAGTTCTTTTCACTGTTTCCCAATTGTTCTCTACGTTGTGCTCATACACTCATTTAAAATTAAAGAGAAACAATGAGATCATGAAATTCATCAACTGACAGTTCGAAGTAAACCAGCTGCATTAAAAGCAAAGCCTTTCAAGGGCAAATGACACCAGGTGCCAGAAATGGGATTAATATAAAAGCTTGAAATGCTCTGTCAAGGGAAAATTAAGCTGTGGGCTTCCTGCTACTTGCTCACTACCATCTATTAGCAGTGGCTGTCTTCTCATGAATTTGATGATAAAATCAGGGTTTGCATATATTTTCCGTGGTTAATAGTTAGACATGGACATTTTCTTTTTTGCATATACAACTTCAACTTCAGGTACTTGAAGATTTTGCTAAACCTACACTGCCAAAAATGATATACTTTTGCCTACATTTTGAGTTTGGATATCACATAGAGTTAGGTGTGTCATCTCTGAAATGAATGTCTTATTCATTTATAATTTCCAAACCTCATGCACTGCCTGGCATAATATAGGTGCTCAGCAAATCTTCTTCATGGGATTTACGCAAAAGAATTTTTTTTTTTACTACTGTGAAATAGAAAGGACCTCACCAACTTGTAATAATAATATTGTTATTAACAATAGCAGCTAGCATTTTTGAATACATATTATGGCCAGACACTGTTCTAAGGTACTTACGTGGATCTATCCTGTTATTACTCAAAATGATTCTACAAGGTACTGCTAGCATTTCCATTTCACACATGTAAAAAAACTACCCGAGACTTAGAGCTGTTATATAACCGCAACACAGTCCCCAAGCTGGAAAGCAGAAATTCCAAAGCCAGGATTCAAACTCAGAATGTCTCTTCCCTGAGCCCACTCTTTTAACTACAAAAATGACTTAGTGAGTTATTACATTTTCATTTTGTTGTAATGAGTGTAACTAAGAAAAGATGGGATTCGAAATTATTGTTATATAATAGTTATTTTGAGCAATAGAATTAGCTGTGACAGATTTTGGCCAGCTAGAAAGATAGTTAAGGATCAAGAGTCTTCCTTAGTCTAACTTACCTTTTTCCATATAACAAACATGCACATAAATGTAGAATGCCCATCCCATCCCTACCTTGAAGTACTGGGAAAAACTGTAAGGCAAACATGCAACTATCATATAATACAAGTCCCCAAGTCCATCATCACCTCCAAAAATGATACTGAGACATTCTGCAGAGGAATTTCAAAGTTCTTCATTCTGACACATCATCACCCACATGTATTTTGTACAAAAGATTGCTAGGTACCAAATTTAGGTCCATGAGTTAACTCAAATTATATCCAGAAAAAAACTACCCTACTTCAAAGAAGAGAAGAAAATGAGCTTTTGCTTTTTCACATTTGAGAGAGTGAAAGCAAAGGGTCCAGTAATTTAAAACACCTCTTTCTTAAAATAAAAATAAATGTATGAATTATTTTATGTCTACTCTGGGTCTGGCACTAATGTGTCTTGGAGATACATTAGTCCCTCTCTTGTGGGCCTGTGGGAAGTATATATGAATCAAATTATCACACACAGAAAATGCAAAACTATGTCATGGAACAGGGACAAAGAGGTGAATTTTGCTCTAAAAACCTCTGAAGGAAGGATTTTTATTTAGGATGGTCCATGATGACTCCATGAGAAAACAATGCTGGTGCTGGTATTTAAAAAATGAGTAAAAGTCACCTGAGAGTCAAAGGAGATGAAGAAGGAATGCAAAAAGTACAAGCAAACACCCTAAAGGAACCAAAATAGCAAGTTAAAATTATATATCCAATAGATCCCACATATAAATATAAACCATTAGCCATTGTTCATTCATATAAGATCTACTAATAATGTAACTACAGGATACTGGGCTGGTTTAACCACATAAATTATTAATTTAGTTATGATTGAAAAAAAGATGAAGTTGTATGAATAAATACTTTTGAATAATAAGTACAGGTTTTTTTCACTTAAATTCTAGCACTGAAAGTATCAATAGCAACCAACCCGTCAAATAGTAAGTGGTAGATAATCTATGTCCTTATAATATAATTAGTATTAGTATTATTAGTATTATTTAGAATAAATATAAATGGTAGTTGTGGATTTTTTTGATGTATGGTAGTATCTGAATTATCATATTTAATTAATGTATGTTAGCAGTAATTTATCTACTCTCAAATTAAAAAAAAATACCAATGGTACAGTTCAATTCTTTCCTCTTCCCCATTATCTATGGCCCACAAAGATCACTCCTCTTTTTGACCTTGTATATTATCTACAGTTTGTGCTGCATGGCTTGAAACTTACGTTTCTGAGTTATTCTTTATTTTTGGGGGGGAGGGGGTATGTGTATATTTTCTTTTCCTGCATAAATTTTTAGTAAATTAAGGGCCAGTTCTCCCATCCCATTTCCTGTAGCCTTTAGCAGTATAGCAAAAACATAGATGATGCTTATAAACATGAGTTCACTGGAATAGTCAATAAGATAACCTGTATGCTTTAACACATTTGCATCTTCAGAAACTAAAGTAATAGTTAACAATAGTTCTATAAATAATATATGACTCCAATGTCTTAAATGGATTTCCATTTGAAGTTTCTCTTTTCCTACCCTGCTTTCATATTTCCCAGAGATCCTGAAAGTGGGCCGAATCTTTCAAATTATTCTCATAACTCAGAGATAAAGAAGATTCTAGTTCTCAAGGAATAAAGATAATCTGTTGTGATATCAGCTGCACATGCTGGCAAAGCCACCATTTTATTATCCTCCAAACAAGCTAAGACCCAATCGAATCATTTGGAATAACATCTGCCCGAACCTTAAACTATCTATAGAATTCACAAGATTCACAGTTGACCATTTCTAAATCTCTTGCAACACCTCTCATATGTGTGTGATTTGCTGTCTCCCACAGAGTGCTGTTTTCATCCTATCGTGTTCTTTCTACATGAAAACTCACTTTGATTCTCTCCTGCTGCTTATGAGTAAACTCCCCGATGTGTTTGCAATTTATTGTGATCTATTTTCCTTTTTCCAATAAAGATGAATTTTACAGTCCTTCTCATAGTGACCAATGCAGGGGGTGGTTGGGGGAAGCATTCAGATTGATGATAGTGACAAAGTGAACTACATTCAGTTGGTACTAAATAAATTCTATATGACAGTAAATATTTCCTTGCTTCACCATTAAAATGTCCCATCATTTTAATATAGGAACAAGAATCTACAACTAGGAATAGCCAGCAATGAGAAAAGGTAGTTACTGTTATTTTTGTCAAACTTCTGATTTTATTGAAATTCACAAAAAATGTTTGCTTTGCTTAACTAACAATGTTCTCTAAAATGACGGCATAATGAACTAGTCTGGAGGTTAGCTAGTAATATAGCAAGACGATCCGTGGCTGAGGTCAAGACACACAATCCAACCCTGGTTTACTGCTCCAATCTCTGATTCCTTGTAATTTAGGCTACGGCCACCTTAAACATTCCCTTTGTCCTTCATAGACCCATCTGCATAGAAAAACCTTATGCACATTGCACACCTGGAAAACCCATCTTTATGTTCACAAAATTAGTCAGGACAATTCATCAGGATATCTAGGTTCTTCCTATGCCTACTCTTCAACTATCCCTTTCAACACTGATACAGAGTTTACCACTTACTCCTTGGGGTAAATGGTGCAAATACTTTTGTTGAACACATTTCCCTATAATTTGCTCATTTGTTTATGTTCCTTTGTCTTTTATTAAGAGATTTCTTTACCCAGGGTCCAACCTTTCTGGATCTTTTGGTCTACTCTGCCCACCATAGCACCTGAGACAAGATAAGTGCTCAATTAACATTTGTCGAATGTTAATGTCCAGAGGATTAGATGTTCGTTGGACATTCTGCCTTATTCTCAACACACCTGGCATAAGTTGGGAGTCAGAGAACCTTGCTTAACTGCAAACTTTCAGCTGATGTTGAGTAGGTATATAGTATCAGCCATTTTCACCCAAACAAGATTATTTGGGGAAGCACAGTGTGTAGGAGACTGTATTGTAGCCTTTTGAGCCTGAGGAGAGAACTGAGATGACTGTACAAGAGTACTGATATATACCCTCTCAGCAATTCATATTCATCTGAGGAACAAACACCAAAGGTATGATTCATTAAAGAATCGATAAACTGAACTTCATTAAAATTAAAAACTCCTGCTCTATGATCGACATTGCCAAGAGAATAAAAAGGCAAGCCACAGACTGGGAGAAAATATTTGCAGTAGACACATCTGATAACTGACTGTTACCCAAATATAGAAAGAACCATTATAATGCAACAGTAAGAAAACAAACAACTCAACTAAAAAACAGGCCAAAGACCTTGACACCTCACCAAAGAAGACATACAGATGACAAATAAGCACATGAAAAGATGTTCCACATCACATGTCATCAGGGAAATGCAAATTAAAAAGCAATGAGATACCTCTATGCACCTACTAGAATGATCAAAATTCAGACCTTTGACAACATCAAATGCTGGCTAGGATGTGGGACAAGATTTCTCATTGATCGTGGGTAGGAATGAAAAATGGTATAGCCACTTTGGAATGCAGTTTGGCAGTTTCCTTCAAAATTAAGCATACTCTTACTATACAATCCAGAAATCTTACTTCTTCATATTTTCCCAAAGGAAAACTCATATCCATACAAAAGCCTATATGTAGATAGTTATGGGAGCTTTATTCGCAAAACTTGCCAAAACTTGGAAGCAACCAAGAGGTCCTTCAGAAGAATGGGTAAATATACTGTGGTACATCCAAACAATGGAATATTATTCAACACTAAAAAGAAATGAGCTATCAAGCCATGAAAAGACATAGAAAAAGCTCACTTGTACATTATAATACTAAGTGAAAGAAGGCAATCTGAAAAGGCTACATTCTGTATAATTGCAACTATATGACATTCTGGAAAAGTCAAAACCATGGAGACAATAAAAATATCAGTGGTTAACAGCAGTTGGGGGGAGGGAGAGAATTTTCAGGGTAGTGAAACTATTCTGTATGATACTGTAAAGGTGGATACATGCCATTAGACATTTATCCAAATCTACAAAATTTCTTAACTAGGTAAGACTTCTTTTTTCAGTACAGATAATTTTTGTATTAAAACCATTTCTAACAGGTAATGCTAAGAAAATCCTACTTGGGCCTTCCATGGATTTCAAGTGAAATTTTAACAATATAATACAAATGAAAATATGTAAATTCATTCTGTAAAGGGATAACACTGGGAACTCAAAAAACTAAAAAGTGTATTTTTGAAAAAAAAAATAAGCACAGCATATTCTCATATGATGAGGTCTACGGTCATCTGTGAGTAAATCAAACACTACTATTGTGAAAGAAAAATAGTTTTTCAGTATCAGGTACCTTGGAAACATAAACAGGGATTTATAAATTTCCAAATAAGAAATGGGATGGAGAAAAAGAGATTATTGCTGTTCCCCAAACTGCTCACTCAGTGTTTTTGAAAGAGATCTGAATAGCATTGGGAAAAATCTCCGTTATGTCTCTGTGGGTTTCAATGAATTGTGTTTAATAGACTCGCAGAGTAATCAAATTATGGTAATTTGGAAGAGACATCCCAACCTCCTCGTGTAAGGTGTTCATGAGTAATTTCCTCTTTATTTTCTTTGTTTTGTGATTGTAATCAGATTCACAACATGAAGTGTCATTAATCACAGATGATAATGATACTCCCACCGTGATTTATGGAAAAGGCTAAAGCAATTCTGACATCTGAGGATAGTTATAGTTATTTTATCTTGTGTCTATGAACACGTTATTTTGTTTCATTAACTTGAGTAGTTTTGTGAATTTTAATGGTGTTCACATAGAGCATTTAAGTTTTTTCATATCATAAGGAAAATAGCTGGAATATTAGAAAATAAAATTATAAAAATGAACTTGTCTTCCTTTCTGGAGAGTCAGTAAAGAGATTCAGAAAACACATTAGTATGTATCATTATCTGTGGAAGGGAGTTTGATCAACTATGTTACTTAATAGAGATAAAATTATGGTCACAATGTAAGCCTAAAGGGATCAACTAACACAAGAAAAAAAGACAAATTATGTACCTGTGTTAAATACAGTAAAATTTAAAAATTCCTACTATTTGAGTCCACTTTAATTAAAGGTTTTAGGAGTGAAAATACAGTAATTAAGACATTTTATAGAAAGGTGTATTGGAACAATTCATCCTGAAAATAAAGAATTTGATTAAAGACTTATAAACAATTTTTCAAGCTTTACTTAGTGAATCAATTATAAACTTTAACTTCTACTGAGTTATTGAAAGGTAATAAAATTTTCAGTAGAGAATAGTAAAGTGATAATAAACTGATTGTTTTACATTACTTATAAATGCAATGATTCCTTTACCATTGCAGTGCTAAGACCTCGTACACACCAACTTAATTTGCTAAAGAAGAAAAGATTGCATATAGACAAGAAGCATGGAAAAAACAAATAAAATGTCATATAACCTACTAGAATTATGCTCTAATTATATTAAATTTTTAAAATACTTCCCACCATTTAAATATTTTTGGACAGTGTTTTGGTTTCTAGATAAAACTGATTTTCATTATTAATTACAAAATCAGAAGAGGCAAGAGATAGTAAATATAGAACAATATTCATAGTGCCACTTCTGTATTTCTCCAGAAATATTTGTAATTATTTTTTCAAATTTTAAATTACTACTTGATTTTAAATTACTACTTGATCACCTTGAAACTGAATCTATGTTACCTGAATAACATTAAAATATTGATAAAACACTGAGATTAGGGACATAAATTTTTGTACCAAAGTAAAATTTTAATAAGTACAAAATACAGTTACCTTCTGTAGATGATACTAGAGAGAGAGAGGAGAGGAGAGTGGCCATCTAGGTTGGAAACTGGATCACAGTCATTCAGAAGACCCAACACAGAAGAAATATAATTTTGAAATCAACACTCAGGGAGCAATAAAAGTGCAAGTAACGAAAACACAGCCAACTCTCATGTGCAATCAATAAGAAAATCATGTGTGCAAGAATTGAGGGTTTGTGAGGAAAAAAGGCTCTTTTCATTGGTTTTCAACTATTAACTGGATAGGTAGAGAGACTGTGAATAAGAAAGTTTTCACCTTTACCTTTATCCTGCAGGATTCTGTTTTAGGAAGAATTGGTAGTATTTATTTTAGAAGTATTATACCATGACTTACTAAATCCTGAAATTTTCCAGTAGTAATCATGAAATTACTGGGAGTACTTATTTGGCTTTAATTAATTGTCTAGAACAAAAATCTTGGAGGTACTTTGGAGGGAATATAAGGAAGAGGAGTGTGTCTGCTGACTTTATTGATTGAGCCCATGTGCCCCTTACATGCAGCTTCCCAAGTATGCATTTCCCAAAAGGGTTGTGCACATACTTAAAAACATTAGAAAAGAATAAAAACTCAGATGACTTCCATGTGTTTCCTTTTGTTTGCCAAAGCATATTGCAGTGTAATATGAGATTAGAGTACGGATAAAGAGAGCCTATTCCTCAGAGCGGATACAGAATTCCATAATTTAGGATCATCATATTTATAATACAGAGAATTACAGTTCTTAAAATTGATATCGCTCTGGTAGGTTTTTGTAGTCTACTACTTTGGAATATATTTTGTATGTTTCATTTCTACATAAAGCCTTGATATCATTCAATATTTTTAATTATAAGAATCTGCTTTTGCTTGCCACTTTTCTTGTATTTTTGTCGCACCTAACTATTGTAAGAACCCTGTGTAAGTACTTCATCCCCACTTCCTATTATCACCACTTTGCGGATGAGATAGCAGAGGTTCCATAATCAGAGAATTTCACCAGGTAACAAGAGGCAGAAGAATATCATCCTTCATTCATTCTACTCTGTACACGAAAGCCTGTTGACTCTGATTTGATATACTCTACCCACCTGCATGTTGATTCAACAAACTATAAAGTAAATACAAACACACTGCCAGTATTCAACTTTATTAAACAATTAAATTTTAAACATCATTCTTCCAAGTTAGCGAAAGAGTCTTCCAATCTTCCTAAGATATATTTGAAATGTTATAGTCGGTGGAAAATCTGCATAAAAGCAGATTTTCTTTAGAGTATTTATTTCCCTTTACTTCAGTGAGCCAGAACTTCATTCCTGAACACTCCCAGCTGACATCATTTGTGATCAGTTTTCAGCCTAAATTCCTCCCCGACTGTTAGATGGCACTGTGCCCGCTCACAAGGTGCTATGCCAATTTTTCTAGGATACACGTGCCAGTCAAATGTGGGATTCAACAAGGAACACTGCAAATGCCATTTCTTCAGCAGGGCGTCCATTTCTTCTGGCAGTAACGTGCATTAACACCAAATGCATCTTGAGGGCCAAAATTAAAATTATGAATTGCGGAAGAAAATGCAGCATAGTAGATATAAGTGTTTGATTTTGCCAAAAGGACAAGTTGAATTCTAGGAGGCCCATGGAAACCTGTTAAGCATATAGGTATCCAACTGCTCAATGGTGTCTTTGGAATTTGAAGTGATTTACCAAAAGAGCAACATCCTGTTATTGTAAAAGTAAGCTGTGTCACCCCATAGTTAGAATTGAGCACAATTGTAGGAGTGACCTTCAGAAGAAGCAGCTAGATAGAGTCTAAAGTTTTGTTCGAAGACACAGACAAGGCAGTATTGGCTTATAACATTCAAATTAATTGCTAGCACATTACTTGGGCAACCCTTTCCCACACAGATCTAAATGCCCAGATGCACAGTCTTGAATGTATACCTTACTTATTCAGTTATATATCTATGGCCCCAATAACTGCCGCATTGAGAATTTTATTCCTAAAAAGCATTTCATCTAATTCCTTCACTTCACTAAGGAGGAAAGAAATGAAGTTATTGAGACAACTAATTAAGGTCAAAGTAAGAATTCAATCCCAGGCATCTCCTGTTCCTGGTCTAGTGAGCTCTGGATTACATCACGTTTCTTTTGACTTTGTCAACAATGTTATATTCATGGTATATTATGTTCATGGTATAATATATTCATATTATATACATACATAACACATAATAAACTATTCCTAGAAATAATAGCATATGATTTGTGACTAATCAATAAATATGAACTAATTATTTGGTTTTATTTTCTCAAAAATTAAAAAAATGAATTTTCATATCAGCACTACAATTTATCCTTTTGTTGATGTACAATCCATGACTGGCAAAATAAAATGCTTTAAGGCAAAAGGGCCCACGTACATTGAACTCATACCAATGGTCACCTGAGTTCTTATGACCCATGAATACCTGTCTTAGCACTCACTGCCCTTTACCATTCATTGGTCTGGTACCCACTTTAGAATGAGAATTTTAGGGTAGGGCTAGGTCTTATTCACTGTATGCATTGCACCTGCCAAAGAGTTAGTGTTCAATGAATGTTTGTTGAATGAAGGGATAAATAAAAACATGAGCTAGTATATCCCACAAATTGCTAAAATCGCCCTGGCCAAACCTACTGATTGTCTTTTACCTGCTTGGTTTGCTTTCAGAGATTTCTCATAGCAACTGATGCATCTGAATAAGACCTTTCTTTCAATCATTCATTCATGACAACAACCTGTTTTTTACTCATGGGCATGAACGATTAAGGCTTCTCAGAGGAAATTGTCTTAATTACAAAAATCAGAACAGTTTAATTGTAAATGTGCAAGGTGAACACTTTGCAAAAGAGATTAGTTGATTTTCCCTTTATTTCTTTCCTTTCTCTTTAATAACTCTTAAAATTTACAGTAAAAATGTTCCCAAGATTTCAGCATTCTGGAACATATTTTCCTTCTATTTATTCACATTTAGGGAAATCTGTAATGCTCATGCGGAAAGAACATGAAGCCACCGGTATACACTTCCCTCCACTAATAATTCGCTGAATCAAGTAGTCAGTAAGCTTCCGGGTAGATGAGCTGAATTCTAAGGCATGAAAGGAGAATCCGAGGGAAAGAACAGTTGCTCCAGTAACTATGGAAACAGTATAGATACCTATATCTATATAGCGACACATGATATAGATATAGATAGTTTGGAAATCTGGAGCACAAATGAAGATTCATCAATCTTTAGCTGATGTCGAGCTGCTGCATCATCTAAGTGAGAGCTGGGGAAATGTGTGGCTTCTCGGCCTATATTTGGTCATTAATCTTTCATTTATCTACAATGTCTTTCTACCTGGATGTTCTAGCTGAAAAAGGAGCTGCCATTCTGTTGGCTAACCACATGCACTGAGTATTTAATTTTATCTCTTTTGTGAAGAAGTAGGATTCTAGAAAGACCTACAGTACATCCTTTTCTAAAACCATCAGATATTCGGGACACTGATTACAATAAAACGGGCAATGTTATAACACATATAGGTATTACCTTTTCCCCCATCCCAACTACGGTAAGACTGAAAGAAGGAAAAAGCAATGTAACAGCAGTAAAAATATTTATTCAATGTCTGCCATGCTCAAATTGCAATAGAGTTTGCCCCAAGGAATATTAAGGATGGAAGGCATGTTCCTCCCTTGAGTATTAGTTTACAATCTTCAGGTTGGAGAGGCCCAACGTATGGGAAAGTGTGAACAATTGTGAGTCAACAAACATGCTGAAATCTTCGTACAGAGGTTCTGAAAAGAGGCTGAGTAAAAAACTGATGAGGCTGTAAGGAGCTTCCTGGACACTTACTAGATGTGGTAGTGAGTAGATCTTAGCAAGTTTTATTGGAGGTAAAAAAGGTGGTTTGAAAAGTAAGGAGAGAAAGGCACAATGAGTAAGGAAAATGAAATGGCAGAGAAACTGCCTAAAAATTGTCATGGGGAGGGTAAGGTCAATAAATTTGCTCGAAAAATTTGCCATTGATTTGGGTCTAATGGTACAGGTGGGTGAGAGATGGAAGACTTGAGGCTGGGCTGCCGACTTCTGACTTGCCAATGGTTCCCAGCAAAGAGCCAAGCACTTAGTAAATATTCCAGGTTATTAAAGTAATTGATGAGCAATATACTGCCAGGATTTATGAACAGGACGGTGACTTAAACCAAATGGTGTTTGACAAAGATATTCTTAGGATGCCCAAAAGAAACTAAGGAGCCTGAAGTCTGGGCGCCTATACTTGAAATGATCAAAATCTATTATAGATTGCAGCAAGAAACTAAGGAATAGGAAAGGCAGAAATATAGAAGAGAAGCAACACTGAAAAAGAACAATCTATAACGAGGCTACAAAGTGTGCTGCTTGAAATTATGAAGTTCAATTTTCAGTAGATTAGTTTGTAGAATCGCTGAGTACCCAAAAGGAAGTGCAAACCATTAATGCTGGAGTGAACACAAAATATTTGAGGCTACAGATAGAAGCTATTCACTAACTTTCTCTCTGGTGGAAATATTCTGACATACTTGTAACCTCTCCAATAGATTTTTGACTCAGCAGTGAAAAATAGAGAGAAAAATGACACCGTGTAGCTAAAATTATGGGATGCTGACAAGAAATTGCTTGCCCCCTGAAATTGAGTCAAAGCCATGCTAAAAAAACAAACAAAAAAACCCCCAAAAAACTGTTAATCTAATATTCTGGGTTCTCTTGAGGGAAATGATTTTAAATCTCACAATAAATCAGTTTACATATTCTAAATTAATTTAATGAATAGAATTATAACATAAGTCTAAAGTCAGCTCTCTATCACCATGGTGCTTGGAGCTGGCAGGGGGGAAAGCTGTGTACGTCCAGGATGTGGTTGCTGCCACCGAGTCGTCAACTTCTGCCTGTAGATTTGATTCTCCATATTACAAAGGGAAACCCAGTAACAAATCATAATTTGCAGAGTGGTGATGAAAGTATCAATTCCATAGTGCTCACTTAAATTAACAGGAATTATTCAATATGATCCCTCTGAAAGAGAAGTCCTTTCTTAACGGTGACAGGCATTTTGGGAGGATGAATTTTGTCAATCCACTATTGTATCACTTTATGCCCACCCAAGTAGTAATTCACTAAAATTGTAATTTCCCATTTTTTTAAAAAAAACCCATGTTTTCATTAAATATGTTTTTTTAAAAAAATATATTTAATGAAAAATCAAAGAGAACCAATGCTTCAGGGGCCGTAACCTGAAAAGTACCTTCTTTACCAAAAAAATTGTGAAATACCCTCAAATCTATCTGAACACAAATGAGTCATGTGGTTTTGCGTCACTTAATCCAGTGATAGGCCACGTTTATGAGTATTAGGACTCTTTTTTAAGAGCAAAACATCTCAGAGAGCCCCCCTCATGGTCATAATTGGGCATTTATTTATTTTGTTTACTGTTGATTCTAACACCTATGGATACTCGCCAGCTCCTGTATTAATGAGTCTCCTCCACTTTCCCAGGGCACATTGAAAATCACAGAGTGACTGGTGACTGCCAACCTTGTCAATGACCATTATCCTCAGGGACACCAGTCGCATCACATACAGGGCCTTTGAGGCACTGACAAGAACAAATCTCTCAGGAAATGTCTATGCTATTTATGTTAGAGTCCCAATCAGAGTCAAAAATGCTTTATACAAAAACAGAATAGTTTTCTATTTTCCTCATAACTGAAGGAACTATATAAATAATCAACCACAAGAGCTTAGACTTCCTGGGGTGAGTTCCTAAAATTTCTTTATCTTAAATAGGAGGATGATGCATTAAAGCTGTTTCTCTGCACCGCCCAATTCCTTAGCTGTTAGCCTCTTGAGCACGAGAAATGTGATTAGTCCAAACTGAGATGTGCCATAGGTACAAAAACCACACCAAAATTTGAGGCCTTAGTACAAAAACATTAAAATATTTCATTAATAATTATTTTATTGATCTCATATTTAAATAACAATGCTTTGGGTGTGTTGTGTTAAATGACATATATTATTAAAAATTAGCTCACTTGTTTATTTCTACTTTAATGTACCTATAGAAAATTTTAAATTATGTATGGGGTTCACATCATATTCCTCTTCAATGGCACTGTCATAGACCAAGGAGATTTATACTAGGTTGTTGTATTTAAAGACAAAATTTTCAACTCTGTGAGAGCATAGGCTCTGGGTCATTCAGCCCTAGGCTGTTTATTTAATAAGTGGAATAATAACTATGCCTATATCATAGGTTTAATGTAAAGACTAAATGGCAATGTGTGAAAAGTACTTAGCATAGTGGTTGGCAAGTACTCAATAAATGTTTGCTTCCATTTACATTAAACAGGAAGAGAATTTGATAATGGTGATGATGTTACGATGACATCGATAAAAAAATTCTAGGCCTGTGCTTGCTAAGGTTCATTTTGGCTGAGTAAATATCTAGTTGTGTATATTATGAAGATATTCTTGAAGACATTAAAGGGAGAAGTCTGATTTTTTTTCCTGGTCCCAACATCGGGAATAGCAGAGTTGTTTTCTTAGCAATTGGTTTGCTTTCATATGATTAAGGAATAATGTTTCCCTCATATTGATGGCTGATAGCTTAAAGGAAGCTTTGCAAATTCAAAGGCTAGGGAGTCAAGCAATAATTGCAAGTGAAGTTCACTGCATGTGTTCTTTAAACTATGTGCTATTTGCATATTGAGTACTTAGAATATTTTGTAACTCCAAGAAAAAAAAGCTGTCATTCATTTTTTCCTTGAAACACGGTTTATTTGGATTTCACTGTTTAGGGTATTTTTCTTTTTTTTTTTTTAGTGATGGGATCTTGCTCTATTGCCCTGGCTGGAGTGCAGTAGCATAATCATAGCTCTGCAACCCCAAACTCCTGAGCTCAAGTGATCCTCCTGCTTCAGCCTCCTATAGAGCTGGGACTATAGTCACAGGCCACTATGCCCGGCTAATTTTTTCCATTTTTCGTAACGATGGTGACTTGCTGTGTTGCCCAGGCTGGTTTCAAACTCTTGGGCTGAAGCGATCCTCCTGCCTCAGCCTCCTGAGGAGCTGGGATTACAGGTGTGAGCCACTGCACCTAGTTCTGTATTTTACTTTATATATATAAATAGGTACAGAGAAACATTTCACTATTATGAAAAAAAAAGTGAAGCACGGCAGATAGATGGCAACCAATATCAACTTCTGGATCGGGCCAACTACAGAAACGATCAGACCTGTGTCAAACTGCAACATGGATGCTCAAGCGAATGCAAGCTCAGTCTAAACATTAATTATCTCCAGCTGATTTTTGCTATGTAGTTGCAGGCTCAGAGTTGTTCTATCTTCCAAAAAACTCGAGAAATCCACATTTTATGTCAATCTTTCCTATTTTAAAACATTATTTGAAATCTTAAGGAATTCATGCCAAATAAAACATATCTGTGGGCCAGTTTGGACCAAGGTCCACCAGTTTCCAATCGGACTTAGATCCAAATTTTTGGCACAATGGAAAGTATTATTCATAGATTTCTATTAAACTTTTTCTGTCAGCCTCATTCCTTACTTATACTTTATGTCTCCACCTTTTTTTAATCCCTTTTTAAATAAAAAAACCCATAAACCCTGTTTCTAACTCATGTAACTATTTGGAGTATGTAGAAATCAATCAGTAAATTTAAACAGTTAAATACATATTAAGAGAGTCGTAGAGCTTTCAAGTACCCTAGAATTCAGTATGCTAAATGAGCCATGCTAAACATGCACACACATGCACATACATGCACACACACATGCCAACAAATTATTTGAACCAATTGTTTTCTTCTCTTAGAAAAAATGTGCAGTGGGTTACTGTTTGTTAAAGATAGCGAGATATATCGGCAGCAAACAAATCCTTTAGGTTATAAAAAAATTTTTAAGAAATAGGAGTAATTTTTTAAAGAAATGCCACTGATGTAAGAAAATGCATATGATGTTAAAATAATAAAAGTAGAATTTAATATTAAACATCTCACGTGGTTAGACAATTAAGAATTATGTTAGAGCTACACTGGAAACACGAACTTTTGCCGTTATTTATTTCTGGGTAGGGAGACTTTAGAATTATCCTATTTTCTTCTTTGTACTCTTTTGAATTTTCCAAAAAATTATTTGGATGTGCACATATTGATTTTACAGTCTAAGAATTATATGAAAATATATATAATTATTTGTCTGACCATCAGCAAAAAATAAATATCCTGGTGATTTAAGCTAGAGTGACAATTTTGCTTTAATTTTCTTGGCAATTGGAAGGAAAGAAGTGTCCATTTCACTTGGGTGATTCGTAAGATTATCTCATTTCCCAAGTTCTCTTTGTCCCATTATCACAACACAAGTGACAAACTATAAGTTGATCAAAAGACAAGTCTTGGATACCTAGGAGCGGAAGGTTTTACAATGTATTAAACACTTGGTATAACAGACTATTGCTGGAAAAGAAATCTATCACTGTAACACTAAAAAAAAAAAAAAAAAAAACTACACAAATAAAAAAGACTTTCAATCTGGATTCTATCTGCCATCCTAGCCAAAATGTCAGAGTACTTTTTTATCCATTCCAAAATAGATATTTTTGATATTTTATGGAAATAGTGTCATAAATATTTTATATAGTTATCTTCTTTCTACAAATGCAGCAAGATATCATAAGGTTCTTCTTTTCAATAAAATGCTTTATTGCCATCATAGTCAAATTCTCCTTGGCCCAGCCTCTAATTTGAGCAACAAAATTCTAAGAAGGGAGAAATGAAGACTTCTGCAAAGTGCTTGGTTGTCTGCCATTTTTTAAAGCACCAAAAAATTGTGTGCTTGTTACTAAATGTCCATTTTCATTGAAAAACAGTGAAGTAAATGTTGTCTTATGTCTTGATATATGTTTAACGAAATAATTTATTTTTAGAAAGCCAAGAGCGAATGAAAGTTTTAACACCCATTATTTATAAATGAATATATTTCTTTATGGAGAGACTCATGTTTGTATCTACTATAAAAATAGTATGCATAATAATGTTTCCCCAATTAATATACTTATGAAAGCTTAAAATGTTCAATGAACTTTTCTGATTGTCAAAATTTCATACAAAATGAACACAGAAAAGTTTGCTTTCCTGACTTCTTCAGGTAGTATGAATCAAAGAGGATAGAATTTCCATATAAAATCTGCTCTCTTTTGAGTATTGAATATGAAAGTGGCATTTTGACACATGCCACATTCCTGTGAGGGCACAAATGCATTCAAAAATTCTTGTTTATGCAAGCCTAGTGTCACCTGATGTGAACTTGGAGAATATATTGATTTAGGCATAGTTTTACTTACATCTAAATGTCAAAGTCACCATTATGCTATTACTGACACTCTGAACTATTTTCACTCTTGACTATGCGATTTAGACACAAAAATATGTAGAGTTTGAACGTTGCTTGGTATGATTACTATACTATACTATGATTACTATATTCTAAGTATCTGGGATTGATCCATTGCATTTGTATTGAATATCGCTCATCAAGATGAAGAGGTATAGTGCATGCTCGTGAAGGAGACGAACCCTTGCTTGTAATGACAAAGACAACAGTGGAGAAAATCTACAGAATGTAATAATATATCCACCATCTTTCTTAAAAATGAATACCTGTATGACCTAATATCTCATTTTAAAAAATAGTAGTATGTCACACTCCATACATACGTCCTGCTTCAATATGTCAGCACTATTAATGCAATATATCTGTCAAGCTTTATTAAAATTCTTTTTGATGTGTATCTTGGCTCATAAACCTCTACAGTGCACTGACATTGCATCAGGGAATGTCCTTGTGACGCTGAATCTCTGAAGACGGGACAATAAAAGAGAAATCCTCCAAACTTTCAAGTTCAGCCTATCATATGACACATCCTGCATAGCCTCCCCCGAACGTGCTTATTCATTTGTCAGTAACCACAGCAGGACGATTGTGCAAACCTTGTTTCATAGGACTTTCTGGCGGGAAGAGCATAACTGCATTCAGAGATAAATATCCAAGAAAAGAGGTTGCATTGACACTAGGATAAACTGTCAGGTCCATTTTTCTTTTTCTTTTCTTTTTTTTTTTATTTCAGCATATTATGGGAGTACAGATGTTTAGGTTACGTCTGTTGCCCTTACCTCCCCCCTCCCCCCCAAGTCCGAGTTTCAAGCGTGTCCATCCCTTGGATGATGCGCATTGCACTCTGTGTATGCAAATACCCGTCTCCCCTCCCCCATCCTCCCTCCCCCCTGCCCGACATCCAATAGATGTAATTCTTATATGTGCACTTGTGTGTTGATCAGTTAATATCAATTTGATGGTGAGTACATGTGGTGCTTGTTTTTCCATTGTTGTGACACTTCACTTAGTAGAATGGGCTCCAGCTCTATCCAGGATAATACCAGAGATCCTAGATCACCATTGTTTTTTGTGGCTGGCTGAATAGAACTCCATGGTATATAGATACCACATTTTATTAATCCACTCATGGATTGATGGGTGCACTTGAGTTGTTTCCACATCTTTGCAATTGTGAATTATGCTGCTATAAACAGTTCGAGTTTTTTTCAAAAGTA
>CAUYSK010085431.1:0-30504 GCA_963575035.1 Avahi laniger | reverse complement strand
AAAAGTACTTTTAAGAGATATCTATCTATAGCAAAGCTATAAAAAAGAGCAAATGAATTATGGAAATAAGATGGTTACCTCTGAAGGTGGGAGGTAGGAGGTAGAAAGGAGGGAGCGCAGAGGTGAAACGAAGTTAAGTTAGGTGGTAGGTTTTGTGATGGGTGCTTATTGTGTTATTAAATCTAAATAATAAAAGATGGTTTGATGATGAGAGTGTGTCATGAAACAAGGATTATTATTGTATTAACCCAATTATATGCATATACCATTCTTTAAATAAGCACAGTAAAATAAACAATCTTGCCACACAAGGCTCTTCAGTCTTTCACCTACTTTTCCAGTTTTATTTCCCATTCATTCATCTAATGTTTCCAAGCCCCAGGGACCAGCCCATAAACAAGACAGTACAAAATTTACATTAAACAACTAGCACATTAAACATTTAGGGCTCTATTAAAGTCCTTATTTACTGTCTTCTTTGTGTTTGAGATACTTGCCATACATATCTCCCCCCACCACCAGGCTCAGCAGGGCCATTCATTCCTCCGAGGCCTCACACTTACTCTGCACCTGGCACAGTCTTTGCAGGGCATGAGTTCAGTATTGCTCAATGAATGACGATGGTGGAGGAATGGAGACTTGAAAAGAAGGGAGAGAAGGAGATGGACATAATTGGCCTCTTTTCTTTCCCCTTCCTGGGAGAGGTAAGATTTGGTTCTCTGCTCCAACTTCCCCTCCTGCCTCTCTTGAGCAGGATAGGGATTCCCTTCTCTCTCCATTCTCTCTGGTAATCTTATCTTTTCTTTCCTTCCTTCCTTCCCTCCTTCCTTCCTTCCTTCCTCCCTACCTCCCTTCGTCTTTCTCTTCCTTCCTTCCTTCTTTTTCTTTCTTTTCTTTCTCTCTGACAGAGTCTCGCTCTGTTGCCCAGGCAGCGGTGCAGTGGCGACATCATAGCTCACTGCAGCCTCAAACTCCTAGACTCAAGCAGTCCTCCTGTCTCAGTCTCTCCGGTAGCTGGGACTACAGGCACTTGACACCATGCCCAGCTAACTTTTTATATTTTTATAGTGATAGGTCTTGCCGTGTTGCTGATGGCTGATCTCGAATTCCTGGGCTCACGTGATCCTCACACCTTAGCCTCCCAAAGTGCTGGAATTACAGGTGTGAGCCACTGCGCCGGCCCATTTACCCATTTTTTATAAAGGACACAACTCAGGAACAACAGCCAGATGGAAGAGACGCACAGGGCACGCTATGGGAGGAGTGACAAGGAGCTTCCACGCTCTCTCTAGTAATCTTAGTAATATTTGGAGATTCACTGGAAACTCACACTAACAATTTCTTTCTAGAATAAAATTGACAAGTAACCTAAATTATTAGATATAAAGAAGAAGATATATCTTCACATCCCTAAATAGTTACATCTTTAATTATCCAGTACTATCCACGTAGGAGTTATAGCTGACAAAAAAGATTTCGTTTTTAAAGAGTAAAACACCAAGTCCAAAGCATATTAATTTACACTCCCCTCCCCAAAAAGAGGCAAATTATTGTATCCTCATTAGGAAAGAGAGAAAGCTATCTTCCCATCACCCTACTCCTCTGCGTGTGATTTCTCACTGGATGACCGTGCCTGCGTCCCTCCCTGTCTCTGGGAAGACTCAGTTCTCAGTCTCCATCTCTACACTCCTCTTGCTCAGACTCACAGGGTCAGGGTTTCTCACCCATGCCTGGCATCCTGCCTGATTTATTTACGCCTCAAACTATTGGTCAGTTACTCTCTTGTGGCCTAGTTATTTCCTTTCATCTTGCTGACCACCTAATTCCTAGTCTGCATCCTGCTTCTAACCACCATGGTTATGTTATGTTGTCCATGGTCCCGGTCCCATGAGGCCCCCTTCCAGCCCTGCTTTGCAATTTTAAGAATTCCATAGCCTCATTATCATTTTCCTGGTGGCAATTTGCAAAAACAATGGACTGAAAACTCAAGAGCTTTTGTTGTAGGTCCATCTCTGTCACTAACCAGTGGGATCTTGATGTATCAGATTTTCCTCTTTTTTAAAATAAGAGAGCTGGATTCAATCATCTCCAATTTTTCTTTCCTTCTAAAATTCTATGAATATAAGTGTAGGGTTGGCCTCTTGACTTCTGGTCTTTCTTGGTTTGGGGCCTAGATCAAGGTCACTATTCCTGGACCCCACCCCCACTCTGTTTTCCTTGCCTCTGTTCCTGCCTGCCCTGGTGTCCCTGTCCTCGTACACTAGCATAGCTCCTCCCAAATGCCATGGCCTTGTCTCCAGCTCTCCCTCTGCATTTGTATGTTGCCTTGTGACATCTTTTATGTGCATGTGTTTTATTTTATAAAAAGCAGGAGCCCTGTCTTGTGACCCAAACCTACCTTTCCAGGTCACCTGTCTATAGTGGACATTCAGGAAATATTTATTTCTTCATTGAAGAGTATCTTGAGAATTTATGTACCATTTTTGTGAAAGCCCTTTTTTTGGAGACAATCCTGAGTAAAAATAGCTTCAGCTTGCCTGATATAACTTGTTTCACTGTGAAGATGTTATGCATTCTTCCTCTATAACCCTGTGAGTTTGCATAAAAGAGGCTGTTTTTATAAGTGTTTTGAACAATTTATGTTCTTATGGGAACCATTTCTTCCCAGGCATTCCATTAAACTTGTCTGTCAGGTTATTTGGTGTTTTATTTTGTTTGTCAGAGAGTTACCCAGAATTATTAGGTCACGCCATTACTCAAAACTCTCTCCAGTGGCTTCCCTGTCTCACCCAGAGACCCCAATGCCTAGTCTGAATTCTTTACCATGGCCTACACCAAGCTGCCATCTCTGCCACTTCTCTGGCCTTGTCCCCTCCAAGCCCCTCACTCACTCTGCTTCCACTGGCTTCATTGCTGTTCTTTTTTTTTTTTTTTTTTTGCGATCAAATACTTTTTAATGTTTTTTACAAACATACTGGACATCAATTGCTGTTCTTCAATCATGTCAAACATTTCCCACTATCAGGATTTTGCACCTTCTGTTCCCTCAGCTTGAAATATTCTTCTCCGCCCACCCCTAAATATCAGCGTAGTTTGTTCCTTTGCTTCCTTCAGGTTTCTTGTGGCGAAG
Organism: Avahi laniger; assembly: GCA_963575035.1. NCBI lineage: Eukaryota > Metazoa > Chordata > Mammalia > Primates > Indriidae > Avahi > Avahi laniger. The sequence goes on along the minus strand of CAUYSK010085431.1, from coordinate 27,374 downwards.
CCTTCCTTGACAACCCTATCTAAAGTAGAGCACAGAACATCTTGACCGTCACTCTCAGTTCCCCCTACTCTACTTGATTTCTCTTCATTAAATTCGTCATCAACTAACATGTCATATTTATCCATTGTTTGTCTCCCTGCTACAGTGTAAGCTCCATTGAAAGCAGGAACTCTGCTTGGTTCTCTGTTGGATCCCCGGCACAGAACAGCACTCAGTAGTTACTCTCATGGTAAATGAATAAATACTGCGCTGGAAAAAAACGGATCTGACTTGAAAAAACATGTTGGTAGGCAGCTCGAAAATTTTAGTTCAAGTAAATTACAATTCTGTAATTATGTTTCTGTTGCTGCTTATTTCTACTTCATCAAAGAAACGAAAGTAATAGATTCAGTAAATATTGATAAAAATTGTGTAAATTGAAGGGATTGGTTGGAAGTTTCCAAAAATATTAACAAGGTTCATTTCATTGATTTTACCTTAATACCAGGAGCATAAATGTTAAAAATGATTTTTCCTATGGCCACTAGGTGACAGAATGTGCACACAGACTTCACTAGCAGAGGCATTCCCCTCAGTTTCACTAATACTAATTCACTAATACTAACTCATTAATTTCGCTAATTAGTAATACTAATTCCTTGTACTTGAAGAGTACTTCATAGTAGACAAAATATTTTCAGGAACAATATCCCATGATGCCCCTGTGAAGTAGGAAAGACAATGTTTTTATCTGTTTACTTTTTTAAACAGGGAACAGGCTCAGAATTTATGATCTCTGTCAGCAGACAGTTCCAGTGGGTAGCAGGACACCTAGTCATGTGGCGGCATGTACCTGGAAATTCCTGGAAGGTTCTGCCTCTGAGGTGTTTGAGTGTTTGGGGGCGTGTTTTCTGTGAAGAGCTGGGGTGTGCAATTCACATGAGCATGACTGAGAACTGCACATGCACTGAGCCCTGGATGGATCTGGAAGAACACCGAGATGGAATAGCAGAAAACCACCTACGTATAAAAACTATCACTTAAATTCATAAAATATTGCTGTTAGGTTTTCTAAGTTTACCATAAACCACTGATCGATGGTCTTTTTAGCACAGGTTTCTATTGGCAGAAATTTGATTTAATGAAGCTCACCTCATGAATTGTACTTTGCTAGAGAGCCATGCAGCGTATGAGAAAAAATGTGGGCTTCAGAGGCTGAATTCTTGGGCGTGGTCCTACTTTAGCTACTTACTGGTTGTGTGACCTTCAGTAAGTGATTCAACCCCTCACGACCTCACTTTCCTCATGTGTAAATGAGTATAATAATTCCTACTTCATGGAGTTGGTAGGAAGATACAATGAGATAATGATTATGATAGAGGCTTAGAAACGCACATCCCTGCGTGCATGGTGATTGTTATAGCACACAGGCAGGGAAAGCGTGGAGTTTCTTAAGCCGGAGGACGGGCTTTATCATTACTGCCTGTTGACACTGGTTGCTTTATTCATATTGCTGAACCTCAGTTTGCTTCATGGGCCTGGGAGGGGGGCGGGGGGGTAGTGGTGATGGTGGAGAAACAATGAAGAACTGGCTAGTCATTTATTGAGTTCTTTCTAAGTGCCGCTTTTCTAAGTTCCTTATACAATAACTAACTTAATCTTTACACCCACTTCTGAAGTGCATTTGTTGAAATTGATTGATCATTAAAATCTTGGCATTTGAGAGCTAGAGGAGCCTTAAAATGATACGCTCTAACGCCCATTTATTTACACATGAAGAAAATAACCCCCAGAGGTGAGGAGAAAGTGCTTGAGATCACATGGCTAGTTGAGGGCAGACCTGAGACTCTAAAATAGCCAGTGGCCCGTTTCCAGGGCATGTCATTGTCTCAGTTCCTGTGCTGGTCAGTTCAAAGACCTGTAAAACAGAGTGTTACTTTTATGCCTTTTAGCCAGTTGGAGGGATAAGTGAGAATCACCTAATCCGTGAATTTGCAGTCCACAGCAGCTGAGGAGAGTAGAGGGGTGGAGACAATGACCGACAGCTTCATGGAGGAGGAGGGATTGGAAGTGGCTGCAGAAAAGCAGTAAGATGTGCAGGCCCTCCAGCTTCAGGTTAAGAAGTGGCCAACAGGCCTGTAATCCCAGCATGCTGGGAGGCAGAGGCGGGAGGATCACTTGAGGTCAGGAGTTCGAGACCAGCCTGAGCAAGAGCAAGACCCCGTCTCTACTAAAAATAGAAAGAAATTAGCTGGACAACTAAAAATATATAGAAAAAAAAAATTTAGCCGGGCGTGGTGGCACATGCCTGTAGTCCCAGCTACTCGGGAGGCTGAGGCAGGAGGATCACTTGATCCCAGGAGTTTGAGGTATTGTGAGCTAGGCTGACACCACGGCACTCTAGCCTGGGCGACAGAGCGAGACTCTGTCTCAAAAAAAAAAAAAAGTGGCCAACGACGCAGAGTGGGTGGTAGGCTGGGGTGAGAGGCTGGGCACTCTGAGTGCCAGGAGAGGTTTGTTCTTCATTCTATAATCAATGGGAGCCATCAGTAAATTAACTCCATCATTGCCTGACAACTGCTTGTTGGACAGCTGCCACATGCTGTGCTCTGCTGGGCACTGACATTATAGTGCTGCACAAAGAAGTTTGGTTCCTTCACTCGGGCATGGTTGCGGGGGCTCAATCTAGTGTGGGAATATGGATAATAAACTGAATAAACTGGTAAATTACATATCGAGAAGTGCTATGAAGGTCACGGACAGGGTGCTGTGTTGGAGAATAGCAGAGAACGCCTTTTTATAGAGGGCAGCCTCTCTAAGCAATTGGTAGGAGGCCCATGTGGCTAGAGTATTGTCAGCATGGAAGGCTAGAGAAAAGGCTGGGGAAGTGAGCCAGGGTGGATACTGCTGGATTTTGTTTGAAGTCCAAAGGGAGTTCTAAGTGCACTTGAGGTTTCTAATCAGGGAAGTGATAGGGTCTGATATGTATGAGTATGTGTGCATGGGCATGCATTTTAAAAAGCTACTCTTAGCTGCTGTATACAGAATCAATTGCAAGAGTGGTAGTAGGGAGATCATTGTTGCTAGGGGGTCATGGCAGAAATTCTCAAGACAGACAGAGGTCCCTTCGCTTGGGTCACAGTGATGAAGAAAGGAGGCATCGCTTCTCCGTAGCAATGAAGATAGGTAGACTTGATGGATGATACAATTTGAAGGTAAGTTCCCCGTGACTTATGGATGCACTGCTTGTGAGGGGCAGTGAAGAGTGTGGAGGTTGAAGGATAGTCCCTGAAAAGATATGTCCGTGTCGTAGTCCCTGGAGCCTGTAAATGTGACCTTATTTGGAAAAAGGGCCTTTGTAGATGTAATTAAGATTCTCTAAATTAGATCTTCCTGGATTATACGGGTAGGCCTTAAATCCAATGACAAGAATCTTTTTTTTTTTTTTTCTTGAGACAGGGTCTTGCTCTGTCACCCCGGCTAGAGGTGCAGTAGCCTCATCACAGATCACTGCAACGTGCAACTCCTGGGCTCAAGCCTCCTGCCTCAGCCTCCTGAGTAGCTGGGACTGCAGGCACGCACCACCACTCCCAGCTAATTTTTTCTATTTTTTTTGTAGAAACAAGGTCTCACTCTTGCTCAGGCTGGTCTTGAACTCCTGGCCTTAAGTGATCTCCTGCCTCAGCTTCCCAAAGTGCTAGGATTACAAGTGACAAGTGTCCTTTTAGCAGCCACACAGAGGAGAGACCTAGATAAAAACGGAGAAGGCCCTGTGAAGGTGGAGGCAGAAATTGAGCGAGGCGGCCACAGGATCACCTGGAGGGCTGGAAGAGGCAAGGACGGGTTCTCCCCCAGAGCCTCCAGAGGAAGTGCCACCCTGCCCACACCTTGTTTTCAGACTTCTGCCCTCCAGGACTGTAGTTTTAAGCCACCAAGTTTGTGGCAATTTGTTAAGGCAGCCACAGGAAGCTAATACACAAAGGGAGGTGTCCAGCATGACCCCCCAGATTTCTGGGTGTTTGGTGTCAGTGGTTAGGGGAGTCTGGGTTTCTTGGCGAGGGGGTCAGGAGTCTAGTTTGGACACATCAAGTTTGAAACGCCTGTGAGATGTTTGAACAGAGAGGACCAGTCGATAGCTGGATGGAGGAATCTGGAGTTCAGAGGAGGTATCAAGCAGGAAGGTGTAAACTGGGCATTGTCAGCACACAGCTTACAGTCAAACCACAGAGACTGACACGCTCTCCTTGAAAGGTTTGTGAACAGCGACGTGCGCTATTTCAGTCCATTGTGGGAAACTGGTCAATGTTCTTCCTTTTTTTTTTTTTTTCAAACTTTCTCACCTCTGCTGCCTGAGTGTTGTAAGAGACCCAAATTACAGGAAGAACATGCCTAACAGGGAAGGTAGTATAATTTCAGGGCAAAACAATGCCACCCTGCCTTCCCAAATAGATGCCTGGCCTTCCATAATTAGAGACTCATTCCTTTAGATATCAAAACATAATTATTCTTTGGGAGATGTCATTCATAACCTTTTTCTTTACATCTTAGTGAGAATTTGCTTATCAGATACTCTCCCTAGAGCAGGCTATGATGCAGTGGGTGATAGGAGTGTGAGAGAATAAAAGCATGAAGCTTGGCAGGTGAGTTGGGCAGGCCGAGGGGGAAAGGGCCCGTCTCTGCTTTGCAGCTTTGCAGGGAGGGAAGACGTGCCCAGGAGGATTCCTCACCACTCTGCCATAGCCTGAAACTCACTTATCAAGCTTCCTTCCCTCCCCGCCCCTCAGTGTACCACGGATGGAATCTCAGCTGACACACCCTTCTCCGGAACGAGAAGAAAAGTGAAAGAAACACTGGTGACACACACAGATGGCTCTACAGCTTTATGAGAGGAAACCTTTTGCAAGGACTTACAGCGTTTTGTTAAGGGCTCTTCTGAAGTTTTCACATTCTCCGAGGTGATGGTTACTTTCACTGGCCTGTCCCTGTTCCCTCCTCTGGACTGCATCACTGACGTCATCAGCCTAGCACCAGCCCCCTGGGACCCTCCTGAGCTACTGCAGCGGACCCCACACCTAGCCAGACCCCCTGCCTCCCCTGCCCCCAACCTTTCCAGAGCTCTGCCGTCAGAGGGAGGGTTTCAAAATGCAAACCCGCTTCTCACCCTTCTGCCTCTCCCTGTTGCTCCTGGGGGCCAGAGGAATTATAAAGCTTTGTTTGATCTAACTGTCGCCTTGTATTTCTGGCTTCATCTCATCTCCTCCTCCCTTTGCACTTTGCTGTCTGAGATCCAGCTGCACTGATGTTCACTCAGTCTCTCCAGCTCCACGAGCCCTCTCTCGGTCTGGCATGTGCTCCCTCCTTCCACTTTTTAGGGAGCTGCCCTGACCTCTTCCCCTCTCTGCTGCATCAAATTCCCCTATTTTCAGCTTTATGATACTGTATAACTTTTCTGCCTGGTTCTTACGAGAGTTGTGGGTGTACGTATTTGTTTTTTAGTGGGATTATTTGATTAATATTTCTCCCCTATCAGATTTTACTCTTCAGGAGGGCAGGTATCTGGTTCATGGTGGCATCCTTAGCATCCAGCTGCCCTTGGAGTGTTACAGGGTCTCACTGGATGAAATAAATGAACATATATTGCCACTAATTATTGAGTGGCCAGATGAATTCTAAGAATTCTCAGGATGGGTCATTTCTGTGTGGATTTTTAGGGTTTGAAAATGATTAATAATAATATTGACTCTGATTGTCCCCCTTCTGGGGAGATTCCAACCCCAAGGAAAGGGAGGAAAATTCTTGCAGGCCCCAGGAGGAATGGTGTCTCTTTTGTGATAGCAACCAGTGGGAAGAATTTCTCTGTGACTGTGGCTTTTGAATGAAGAGAAAAGCCAATGAAGGATGATGTCCACCCCAACAGAGAGAGCTCTCCTCTGCCCCCACTTACCTTAATAATGTGCACTGGGTATTTGAAAATGTGTTTAGCCTCGCTGTAAGAAGAAAGAAGATGATAACTAAACTCCATCACTTTAAATAAAAAGGAAGACTCAGGCGCTAAGCTTGGTAAACTTACGCAAAAATAGTAATTTAGGAAAAAAGTCAGTAATATGCTTCAAATGTAGTTCAAATGTTTCTTTCAAACACTAAGTCTCCAATACATGGCTCTAGTCCTCAGCGTGATGAAAATATGGTGTACGTCTGCACATTTGTTTTTTCATGGCTTGTGTTTAATTATCCACAAAGAAAAAAAAAATCACAAAATGTTTCATGTTCTTCTCTTTTAACTGCCAAAGCAGGAACTTCTGAGGCTTTCACAGAATTGGTTGCAATCCCTTTGAAAGTTTTTATTAACCTAGACAGAGCATGTTTTTAATCTTTCGTATTTTGATCACCCACATTTATGTTCTGTGATTTGTTCATGCTTGATTCTATCATATTTTAAGTAAACAAAGAGTCAGCAGTTTTTATCTCACTAAATATATTGGGCTTTTTATTTTAGTGCAGTGCAATCATGATTAATGAGCAAACTAAGAGTTAAATCAGAGAATTCTTCTTTCTCTTGGACAGAAAGGAAGTCTTGAGACCCTGTGAAAGATAAGTATCTACACTGATTTTAATGTAAACATCAGAGACATTCCACTGTGAACACATTTCTTTCCTCCAAAGAAATTCTGTACATGGATAATGTATTTTCTATGTATTTTGAATGTAGAAATATAAATAAATGAAAATGCTTACTTTTTTGTATCAATTGATATTTTGTGTCAGCAGTTGAAACTTAAAACAAGAAGTTTTTTTAGTAATCAGAGTACTTTTAAAAATAAAAGCGTGCATGAGAAAACATTGACTGCTTACGACAGCTAATCCATTATAATTGTCTTTGTTATTCATATTTTTTTCAAAGCTTCATTCCAGTTCCACAGATATCATTGTTTGGAGTCTATTTCAAGTGTTTGGGTCATAAATAATTGACTACTTAGTAGTTGCCTGACCTGAAAAGAAAAACATGTCTTGTGCTCTTGATGAATATATAAGAAAGGTACATCTCAAATAAGATAGAATTCTTAACAGTCTCAAACTAGATACAATAAGATAATTTTCATGTAATGCCCAAGTAGGAAGGTGCTTCAGTAACAATAAAAGTCAAAACACTTGATTGAAATAGATAATACCATTTTTTAACCAAAAATTTATTTTTTAATTAGTTATTTTGACCTTGTAGAGTCCAGTCTTCAGATCCTTGTTTCTTTTTATTGTTAAAATTGTACTGTAAGCTGTACATACATAAGTTTATAAAACCAAAACTAGTACTTGAACAGATCTCAACTGTGTTTATCAGGTTTTACCAAGATGTAGACTCTTTAGCCTAACAGACGTTTAGGGATTGAAGAGAAAGCCTAGAAATGGAGAGTTAACCAACAGCTTGTAGACATTAGGGGATCTGAAATAAGAGCCCTGATGGTACTTCATAACGAACCATTTCTATCAGTCTTTTTTTTCTTCTTCTTCTTCTTTTTTTTTTCAGAGGCAGGGTCTTGCTCTGCTGCCCAGACTGAAGTGCAGTTGTACAATCACAGCTCATTGCAGCCTCAAGCTCCTGGGCTCTAGCAATCTTCCCTCCTCAGCCTCCTGAGTAGCTTTGAGTCTTGCTATGTTGCCCAGGCTAGTCTTGAACTCCTGGCTTCAAGCGATCCTCCTACCTCCACCTCCCCAAATGCTGGGATTACAGGCATGGACCACCATGCCAGGCTCTTCCATCATGCTTTTATTCAGTAATTGAACATGTATTTAAGTGCCCGCCAGGTACCAGGCACTGTTGAGAACACAGAAGTAAACTAGAGATCACAATCTCAGCCTCAGGGAGCTTCTATTCTGGAAGGTGGAAGTGCAATACTTAACATTTAAGCACATCTTTTCTTATTCTACGGGTGAATCAATGCCATTAAAATAATCTCTAGACCTTATAGCCAGGTATGGTGGCACGTGCCTGTAGTGGACCTACTCTGGAGGGTGAGGTGGGATACGAGTCCAGCCCGGGCAACCTGTCTTGGAAAAAAAAATCTCTAGATCTGCAACACAGATTGAATTCAAGAACACTTATGGAATAAGCATTATACCATAATGTATTATTTTTCTGGATTTCAGAAAGTGTGAAAGCTCATTTAATGTTTAAGATGAGTATACTTTCCCTCTGATTAAAATTGTATAAATCTCCTTAGAAAATTATGTGTTTCTTTATATTTTACAAAGGAGATCAAGGAGTTTAAGGATACCCCACTAGTTAGTGATGGAGCTGGTAATCTACGCTTTGATCTTATTAGTCACTTTATTTTAAATTTAATTGAGTAGCAGCACAAGCCTTGTAAGAATGCACTTAATACAAAGGTAGAAACTTGTTAAAGTGGTCTGTTCTGAATGGAGAAGAAGGAAGTGACATTTATTAAATACCTGTTACGAGCCAGGTACTTGACATATGTGGACAGCCAGGTATGGTCAGACCAAATTCACACTTAAGGAGACTTTTCTGAATGCAAATAGATCATAGGTGACAGGGCCGAAGTTCAGATCTTGGTCTTCAGCTTTCTCCTGCGCCAAGCCACCGCTAAGTGAAAACAGTTTGCTCAAATTGAGATTGCCCTTTGAATCTCGAGTAGTAGATTATTATCTAATAATCAAGATTTAAATGAATATCCAACAGACTCTAATGATAGCTAACGTTTATTTTTCTAAATAACCCTCATGTGGAACCAAAAGAATAACTAACATTTAATGAACACTTACTGTGCCAGGTGCTTTATATGGATTTTATCATTTTATCTTCACAACAACAATTATTAAACCCTATTTTATGAATGAGGAGACTGAGGTTTAGAGAGCTTAAGTGGCCCTTGGTTGTACAGTCTGTGACTAGAATCAGAATTCATACTTGAGATTGTTGCATGCTAGATCCCAGATTTTTAACCCATTTCTTCAAGAAGTGTCACCAGGAGGAAACAGTGAGAGAAGCCAACTGCAGGGGCGCTGCTGCCTCTGGGCCGTAATCACTAACGCTGTAGCCTCTTCCCTAGGACATCCTAAAGCCTGCACTGGATTCCAGCAGGATGCTGTTCCTCTCTTTACAACCTTGGATTTACTGATCTGATTCAAAGGGGTCTAAGGAAAGAAACTTCAGCTGGAGACTTGTTGTTGTCAGGTGAGAAGGGTGGGGTGAGGATCTGCATTGGGTTTACACTGAAGGGGACAGAAAGGAGTAGTTCTCTGCTTGTATCATGAGCATTTCCTAAATGTTCCAGTGAAAGAACAAAAAATGGTTTCCCCATATCCCCATGGCAAAATGGGGGTTGGCAACAGCATAAATGCTGACTAAAAATAATGCCTCTTCTTTTTTGTAGCTTTTCAGGACTTTTAGTATTCATGTAAGAAACACTTTCTAAACACCTAGTATGTGTGTGTGTGTGTGTGTGTGTGTGTGTGTGTTTTGAGATAGAGTCTTACTCTGCCACTCTGCGTAGAGTGCAGTGGCATCATCATAGCTCACTGCAACCTCAAATCCCTGGGCTCCAGCGATCCTCCTGCCTCAGCCTCCCAAGTAGCTGGGACTAAAGGCTAACATGACCATGCCTGGCTAATTTTTTTCTATTTTTTGTAGTGATGATGTCTCACTTTTGCTCAGGCTGGTCTTGAACTCCTGAGCTCAAGCAATCCTCCTCCCTTGGCCTCCCAGAGTGCTAGGATTACAGGCATGAGCCACTGCATCCGGCCAACACCTTAGTGTATAACGGCTATTCTAGGCAAAGTGGGGGACATGAAGACATACTTTGCAGGAAATTGGAAGTGAAAAGAGAAGGCTGAAACATATTGAATCTTAATCCAAATCTAAACAACAAAAGTGAAAGAGTGAGTTTATAATGAAATTAGAACGTTTAGGAAAAAACTTGATCAAGCACAGATCTGACATTCAATTATCTAGATATAATAAATAGCTATCTTAATTATATTGACTGACTAAATTTCCTGGTCCGCCTTTCATCTTTGGTTGCACAGATATCATCCATAAAAGACATCTTATAAATGGGATGCTATATTTATATTTTATTTTTATTATTATTATTTTTTGAGACAGGGTCTAGATCTGTTGCTCAGGCTAAAGTGCAGTGGTGTCATCACGGCTCACTGCAACCTCAAACCCCTGGGCTCCGGCGATCCTCCTGCCTCAGTCTCCCAAGTAGCTGGGACTACAGGCTCACACCACCATGTCTGGTTAATTTTTTTTTTTATTTTTTGTAGAGATAGGGTCTCATACTTGCTTTAGGTGGTCTCGAACTCCTGGCCTCAAGCAATACTCCCACCTCAGCCTCCTACAGTGCTATGATTACAGGCATCAGCCACCGTGCATGGACCCTTATGCTTTATTTAGTTAAATTGGGATGGTATGGGTAAGATCCTGAAGTTCTTACGATAGAATTTAGTAAATATTTTGAGAATATTAGAGAAAAATTAGATTCTTGTAAAGTGATTCTATTTAATTATCATGTACAGTAGGCATACATAGTCCATTCTCCTTCAAAAGGACTCTGGAAATACATCGGATATTTAACTCACTATTTGCAAAACCTTGCATCCTTGTAATATTTCATTTGTAGGAATGTCAATTTATTATATATTAATTGATTAGTTAATATTTGAATTTGATGCCTTCCAGATGACATGTTTATGCAATATCCTGGTGATTTAGAAGATACCCTAGTGCTTATTAACAATAAGGTTTTAAATTTTGGGTGTGTCACTCTTCGGAAGATATCTTGAGATAGTTCATCTCACTTTTTTGTATGTTTCCATTGCAAAGGGTGACTTTACTTTTTCCTAACTTCTTTCCCATATTCTGTGACTATGCCTTATCTGTATTGTGTACCCCATAGAGTGTGTGTATGTATGTGTGTGGGGACACACACACACACACACACACACATATTGTTTTCATCATAGATTTCTTTTTTTTTTTTGTTTCTTTTTTGAGAAGGATCTCATTGTCACTTGTCACCCTGGCTACAATGCAGTGGCATCATCATACCTCAATGCAACCTCAAACTCCCGGGTTCAAGTGATCCTCCTGCCTTAGCTTCCCAAGTAGCTGGGACAGGCTTGTGACACCATGCTCAGCTAATTTTTTTTTGGTAGAGATGAGGTCTGGCTATATTGCTCAGGCTGGTCTTGAATTTTGTCCCTCAAATGATCCTTCTGCCTTGACCTCCCAAAATGCTGGGATTATAGGCATGAGCCACTGTGCCAGGACTTCTTTTTGGTTTTAAAAAAAGTTGTATTATGGAGCTTATGTAAATATTTTCCTTTTTTCCTCCCTGATCATACACTATCCCTCACTCCTGGATCTGGAACATAACCAAGCTGAAAGATGAGATCATGTTTGCAGAGCACAGTGAAGTCTCAGCAAGAAACTTCTAATTTGTGAGGCATCAGTATTCTATGCACTCATATGCCAAAATGTTGAACAATGAAACCAGGAGTTTAAAAGTAATTTTCAGTATTGGGACTAAACAAAGGGGATAGGGTTTCCCTTTTTGTGTTTCTTTAATATTCAAAATAACTTATTTTTCTTTGCAAATATGATTCTGTTTCACTTAGAAAAATTGACTGAACCAGCAGTAGGTATTTGATAATGCAAATAATACTAGTGCCTTCCCTTTTATTTTATTTTTTTAGTATTATGGAAATTGGTTCTAGAATGGTTAACTCTTTCGTTCTTATTTTGATATTGGTAAAATTTTATGAAGAACTCTTAAACTATTATTTATTAATTGCCTGATTTGCTTTTTTAATATGGAGAGAATTTTTCCTTTGTTACTTTTTTATGTAATTGTACATGACCATTATTTATTAGCAGCCTGGTGATTTTTCTATGCGGAAAGATAATTTTCCTTTTTCATATAATTATGTATACGCTATACTACACTGCTTAGGAGACAGAACATATGAGGATAACTTTTTATTTTGGCAGATGTTCACCACATGTGGAGCTTAGTTAGCATGGAGAATAAGCATGAGTCAAGAATGGCCCACCCCAATGCCCCTTTGAAACATTTTTATGTGGTTTCATGAAATAGTTGTATATTTTAATAGATGTCATGATGGCCATGCTGAGATCTTTGTTTCCAGGCAATCCAACCCAAACTATCTGCTGTGGGCATGTATTGTTTTTACCTGCTTACTCTGCCATTCCTCTTTGTCTGAAATTAGATCTTGATTTTCTTCTGAGAAATCACCCCTCCTCTAGCCATGGGGTTCTAGTGAGATGACCGCAGTGTCCCATCTACTCTGAACTAGTAAGAATCTTCTTTAAGATTTATTTTTCTAAGATTTCTAGCTACTTGGAATGAAAGGAGCTCTTTTCCTTTGTGCCCTCAAGCTGAAAGAATGGCATGAGCCTAAAGTTGCCCATGGTCCTAACACCAGGCTTCATGGAAGAAGCTATCTGCAGAATGGTGCCAACACACAAAGGGAGCCAGAGCTCTGGCAACATTCAGTTCCTTCTGAAGCTACATCAACCCTTAAGGTTCCCAGTTACTGGAACCAATACATTCCCTTTTGCTTAATCTAATTTAAGTTGGATTTCTATCACTTGCAACCAAAAGAGCTTTGATATTGCTTTCCATCTAGAGGTGAGAACGATCAAATTGGTGCTAACAAAAGTAAATGATCAACAGTTGGAATCTGGGGTCTCTTTTGAATAAGCAGTAAGTTTTTATTGGTTTGGAATCCTAAATTCAGAGAGCTCAAATTGCTAACACTTTTCTGTACCTAGAGACAAGTGTTAAATAAACAAACTGATCCCAAAGATTATTCAGGGATGTAATTCCAGGTTATGTCAGGGTGTCAGTGTAGATTCAACTTAATCACCTACATTTCCAACATTAATGGGATTATTCTTTCTGAATTGATGCCAAGAGAAATGTGATCCCAAAGCTCTGCACTAATAATAGCTATAACATATTGGCACATTCTTTGTGCCAAGAAATGTGCTAAGCCTGTCATTATTTTATATTTAATTCTCACAGAAATCCTAAAAGATGGGTATTGTTCTCCTTTTACAGATAAAGAATCTTAGAGAGGTTCAGCAATGCGCTCAGACATGGCTTTTGAAATTAGAAAGACACACAGCTGACAAGTAGTAGAACCAAAATCCAAACCCAAATCTTTCTCATTTCAGAGCCCATGCTTTTAACCACCGTGCTCTCTGTAAATCTCCAAAGTGTGTTTCTGAGTTATCAGGGCTTTGCTCTAGTTTTAATGTTAGATATGTTAGACTGATTCTTTAAATTTGCCAACCATCTGTAACTATCAGATCATAAGAATTCATTCAATTACTAATTTTTTCAACATATTTTGCTGAATACATATATAACAGGGCTGTCCAGGAAGTATCCATGTAATATGGAAAATTATGGCTGGATGCTTTCCAGACAGCCTTCATATACGCATATACCTATACCTACTATAAGCCAGGTGTAAGAATTTCTAATGCACATGGAGATCTTATTTCAAAACTCTTACGGTTGGCCGGGCGCGGTGGCTCACGCCTGTAATCCTAGCTCTCTGGGAGGCTGAGGCGGGCGGATTGTTTGAACTCAGGAGTTCGAAACCAGCCTGAGCAAGAGCGAGACCCCGTCTCTACTAGAATTAGAAAGAAATTAATTGGACAACTAAAAATGTATAGAAAAAATTAGCCGGGCATGGTGGCGCATGCCTGTAGTCCCAGCTACTCGGGAGGCTGAGGCAGGAGGATCACTTCAGCCCAGGAGTCTGAGGTTGCTGTGAGCTAAGATGATGCCACGGCACTCTAGCCCGGGCAACACAGTGAGACTCTGTCTCAAAAAAAAAAAAAAAATTTCTACGGTTAAGCACTTAAATGTCTTAAGCAATAAAAACCAACCATGCAAACAAACAAAAAGAACCCCAAAACTCTTAAGGTTAAATCAGAATTAACCATCAAAAATTCATTATCTGAATTATAAAACTTTCTCTTATGAGAGAAAGAGGGCCAGGCTGGCATTAAAAAAAAAAAAGCGAGGTGCTAGCAGACTACACACAGGACCCGGGGTTGCTGCTTTTTCCAAAAATGCACAAACTCTCAGTGGTTTTGTAGGACTTGGAGGGCATCTCTGCCCATCTAATGAGATCCTCAGCATGGCGGGCAGGAAGAAGGGGTGGAGAGCCTGGCACTGGCCCCATCCACAACCTTCTCCTTTCCAAGCCAAGTCTCTGGTGTGGAGCTGGAGTCCTGACTCCCACCATCTGCGCCTGTGACAATGCCTTGTTTTCATGTTGACCCTTCACAGCTGGGAGCTGTATTGGTACTGCATGTTTGTTTTAATCTCTCACACAGGGACCAAGTCCAGAGTGTAATTAATTGAACGCATATTTGAAAAAGATGTGTTCTGTGTGTTTAAAGACCCTAAAAAGATGTGAAAAAAACTTTTGAAAACTGCACTAATTCCAATAGAATTATGTTCTCTAATGGAGGAGTGAAAAGTGGCAGTGATGTGGAGAGAGAACACCTGGCTTTGAATTTCAGCTAACCACTTATGAAATATATTAGATGCCTTTGGGCAGATTGTTTGCACTTCATCTTTATAAAAATAATACTTAACTTGTACAGAAAATTAAATAAATTGATGTGCATGCTAGTACTTTTTAAAGGACTAAAGTTATTATAAGTAAGTTTTAAAGGACTAAAGTTATTATAAATGACTAGATCCTACTAATATTGATAGGAAGATCCTTTAAAAATTCCTTGAGTATCAGTGAATATACCATTCATTCTCTTTATTTCTATAAAATTTCAAGAATAGTTGAAAAAGTCAGCTTAATATATTTAGACATGTTATAATGTAGTATACAGCATTTGTAGTATTCAAATGTACAATGCTATTATTTAAACAAATAGCTGAGTAAAAACATATAAATCATTGTTACTTAAATCATGTTGAGTGATCAGATAATTGCCTTTTTTCATTCTGAGTTGTGGATGTAGTTTCCTTTAGTTGCATATTTACAGATATTTGTTCTTACTGTGCTTTCCTTCTATGTATGTGTTCCAGGTAATCAAATATTTGAATTAATGAAGAGTTGCTATATATTTTTCAGCAACTGAGAACCAATAAAATATACCTAATAAAAACTGTATATGACTATTAAAAAACCATAGAACATAAGTGTTGGCAAGCACGTGGAGAAATTGGAATCCTTGTGCACTGTTGGTGGGAATGTAAAATGGTGCAACTGCTATGGCAAACAGCATACAGGGTCCTCGAAAAATTAAAATTAAATTACCATATGATGCAGCAATCCCACTTCTGGGTATGTATTCAGAAGAATTGAAAGCAGGATCCTGAAGAGATAGTTGCACGCCCTTGTTCATTGCAGCATTATTCAAGATTAGCAAAGAGGTGGAAGTGACTCAAATGTCCATCAATGGATAAATGAATAATCAAATGTGGTATATACATATATATATACACACATGTATACACTAGGATATTATTTATTCTTTAAAAAGAAGGAAATCCTATCGCATGGTGTAATGTAGATGCACTTGAGGACATTATGCTAATTGAAATAAGTCAGTCACAAAAAGACAAATACTACATGATTTCATTTATACAAGGTAGCTAAAGTAGTCAAAGTCATAGAAACAGAGAATGGGATGGTGGTTCCTAGGGATTAGAGAGAGGGGGAGAAATAGGCAGTTGTTTAATGGGTGTAGTGTTTCACTTTTGTAAGATGAAAAAGTTCTGGAGATCTGTTGCACAACAGTGTGAATATACTTAACTCTTTTGAGGTATATAGCTCAGTAGTGTTATGGTGGTAAATTTTATGTTATGTGTGTGTGTGTGTGTTTTTTTTTACCACGGTTAAAAAAAACATGCGTAAACACATTTTAATTTTTTCGTGATGATCCAGAAAGCTCCTTTATTATCTTTTAAGGCTTGGTGGGAATTCATCTTTACACTGGAGCTCAGAAAAAGCCATTAAATATTTGACTTAGATTACAAGAGACAAATACAGTTTCCTGCAAACCCAGTGCTTAAATCAATGTTCAGGTGCGTGGGGTGGGGGTCTCAGGTCAGAGAGTTCCTTTTCAGTTTTAAGGACTAAATACGAGGTTGTTTGTAAGGGGCAGGAGACAAATAGGAGAAGGATAGGGCCTGAATTTTGTTGCATAATTGTTTTCCTGAAATCTGTGAGCCAGAGGCAGCATCCTGTAACTTTATTTTAGTAGGTGTCAGTCACCAGTAAAGAAAATATTTGTCGATGAAATGCACTAATGAATTGTTTAAATCAAATAATAGATTATGTTTATTATCTTTTAGCAGAGTTTCCTAAACTGTGTTCTATAGAACATTAGTTCATTTTAAAAAAGTGTTCCGGGATCAAAAACTTTGGAAAATGTAGGGTTAAAGAGTTAAATGAGATTCTTTACTCCAGAATTTCTCAAAGGCTTTACTATGGTCAGGTCAATGTTAATGTTATAAATATTATAGTAGGCTGATATTAAGCATTAGGCATTCATATTTAATGTTAACAGTTAATGTTCATTATGTTGATATCAATGTTAATGTATTAATCTTATATTAATATATTTGAGATATTTATAATCTATATAAGTTTTTCCTAATTCCATTTGACCAAGGAACCATTCTCCAAAACACCAGTTTGAGAATGGTGCCTAATATCATAAGAGGCATGATATCTTTGTTTGGTGCTTTCCTTGAGACAGTAACTTGCTTTTTTTTTCCTGAGTTTGCTCCTTCACCATGGGCACCACTGGGAAATTATCTAGGGAGTGGGGCAGTAGCGGTTTTGGCGTTTGTTGTTATGAGACCCTGTGAAGCTGTATGATGATTCAGCTTTGCTGTTGCCTCAACTATTTTCCAAACAGAGAACACTAATGTTGGACCACCTTTTGGATTATGCAAGGGTGTCAATGCAGCCTTTGGCACTAACAGAAGAGAGTGAGCCAAGAATACATATCGAAAAGTGGAAATGGTCACGGTGCAGAGTTTCATGTATGTGACACTTTTCCGTGTTGTTTTACTAAAAAAAAAAAACAACTAGTTATGGCATTAGAAAATTATAGTTTGCATATTTTAGATTCTCATTAATAGAGACTTTCTTTTTCTTCTTTTTTTCTGAGACAGGGTCTGCACTCTGTTGCCCTGGGCCAGAGTGCAGTCCTGTGATCATAGCTCACTGCAACCTCAAACTCCTGGGCTCTAGTGATTCTCCTGCCTTAGCCTCCTGAGTAGCTGGGACTACAGGTACATACCCAGATGCTCAGCTGATTTTTCTATTTTTAGTAGAGATGGGGTCTCATTTTTGCTTAGACTGCTCTCAAACTCCTGACCTCAAGTGATCCTCCTATCTTGACCTCCCAGAGTGCTAGGATTGCTAGGCCATTGCACCTGGCTTAGAGAGTTTCAATATTACTATTATTAAAATGATAAGGCTGGGTACAGTGACTGATGCCTGTAATCCTAGCATTTGGGAAGCCCAGGTGGGAGGATTGCTTGAGACCAGGAGTTTTCTGAGACTAGCCTGGGCAACATAACCAGACCCCATCTCTACAAAAATAAAAATAAAGAAGTTAGCTAGGTGTGATGGCATCTGCAGTCTTAGCTAAAGGGGAGGCTGAGGCAGGAGGATCACTTGAGGCCAGGAGTTCCAGACCAGCCTGAGAAACATAGTAAGACATTTTTTCTAAAAAAAATAGAAAAATTAGCCAGCACGGTGGCACATGCCTGTCGTCCCAGCTACCTGGAGGCTGAAGCAGGAGAATCGCTTGAGCCCAGGAGTTTGAGGTTGCTGTGAGCAATGATGACGCCACTGCACTCTAACCTGAGCACCAGAGTGATATTTGTCTCAAAAGAAAAAAAAAAGGACAAAGAATTTGTCAAAATGTTAATAATGATCAATTCTGGGTGTTGACCCATAGGTGTTTGTTAGCATTCTTTGCATTTCTCTATATTTTGAAGATTTTTTTATAAGTAAGATCTGTTTTGTCTTTTGAAGATCAACATTCTGTTTTCTGCCTATGATTGGTAAGTCGTGCACTTTTCAGTCCTCACAGTAGTAATAAATGAGTCTCCGAACAAAACACGTGTAATCCTCTGCACGCTGCCTGCCGCATTCTCACCAAGCCGGCCTAAAAGTAACTGAAGAGTAAAAGTATTATTGAACAGAGAGCCCCTCAATTGACCTTCAGGCTGTTTAGATTGTCCATTCAGTTAATCTTGTCACGATCATATGTAACTATGAAGTTGGGTTTGCTCTTCGTGAACCAATGTGTACAAGGAAAATATGCTGCCACCAGAACTGTGCCGTATCAGTGGGATGTGAAGCTTTTCCAGTGTTTCCACATGAGATTTCCGAAAGAAACACAACCTTTGAACAAAGCATGCTTTTCAGGCCTATCATCCCTTCCAAGTAACATACCTCTTCCCCAGGTCAAGTTGGCATTCCCCAAATGTGCTGATGCCGTACCTCTGCCACACAATAATAAATACCCAAAAGCCGCGTCATACCACAGCAGGCTACAGGCTGACTGTACAACACCTACAAAAGCAGTGGAGCTGCAGAGTTCTATGAAAAGACCCTTGGCCTTTTTGTTGCGACAGAGGGGTCTGTCTGTTGTCTGTGGCGAATGTAGCTTGCTCTTGCTCTGTGAACCTATCTTGTCCTTCCTCAACAAACTTCATTTCACACTTGCAAAACAAAACAAAACAAACCATTACATCCTACTCTGAAAAAGAGTCTCATGAGCTGAAATACCAGTCACTAAAAAATATAGGAAAGAAAAAAGCAGCTAGGCAAGTATATAAGTGCACTCAAGCAGCACTCAAAATTCCAGCTGAATTGAACCTGGAGTTATTTAAGAAAAGTCAAATGTCTGAAGAACCAGTTTGGGAGCCTCAGCCTGTCTGTCTTTTTTTATTAAAAACATTTTTTTAAAGATACATACACTTCACTCCCTGAAAAAAAAAAGTTGAAAAGGACCAACAGAATGAAATCTGAGACTATCCCAGGTCAAAGGCAAAGTTATACAGTTCAGCATTTCCAGTGAAGTTTTATCCCCCCCACAACCTTGGGATTTTGAAAAATGTCAGGCCTAGAGAAAAGTTGAAAGAATACCCAGTGAAGTTTTCAAGACATTCGGTACAATGAAAGACTGGAAAACATTAATAATTCATAGGAGGGAAAACAATAGCCAAAAACTGCAGTCAACACAGATGTCCCTCAACAGATAAACTGCCAGACAAACTGAGTACATTTGTAACATGGGACACCACTCGGCAATAAAAAGGAGTGGACAGTTGATACATTATATACGGTATCTTGAAAATATCCAGGGAATTATGCTGAATGAAACAAGCAATGGCAAAAGGGTACATAATTTATATAACATTTTTTGAAATAACAAAATTTACAAATAGCAAACAGATCAGTGCTTTCCTCGGGTTAGGAATGGGAGTGGGGGCGGGGGAAGAGTGTGTAGTTATAAAACGGCACCTGGGGGAGAGCTCTGAGAAAACTTTCAGTCTCTCGACTGCAGTGGTGAACACATGGATTTACAAATGTGATAAAATTGCACATAACTAAACACACACACACATGCAAATTAGTATAAGTAAAACTGGGGAAACCTGAATAACATTATATTGATAAGTTGTATCAATGTCAACATCCTGGTTGTTACATTGTACTGTAGTTTTGCAAAATGTTATCATAGGGGGAAAATGATTAAAAGTACATAGGATTTCTCTCTATTTTTTCCAATTTTTTTGTTGTGGTAAATTACATGTAAAATTTACCACCTTAGCTATTTTTAAGTGTACAGTGCAGGAGTATTAAATACTTTATGTTCATTTTTACAAATATGCATGAACTCTACAAACATATATGCTCTGCTTATACATTTAAATTTAATAAACTTATATTTAAGGAAAAGCAAGATGTTATGGACTGAATGTTTGTGTTCCCCTAACATTCATATGTTGGAATCCTAATCTCTAGTGTGATGGTATTAGGAGGCGGGGCCTTTGGGAGGTACTTTAGGTCATGAGGGTGGAGCCCTCATGAATGGGATTAGTGCCCCCATGAAAGAGGCCCCAGAGAGCTCTCTCGCCCATTCTGCCACCTGAGGACACAATGAGAAGATGGCCATCTATGAATTAGAAAGCAGGTCTTCAGCAAATCTGGCATCCTGATCTTAGATTTCCCAGCCTCCAGAACTGTGAGAAATAAATATTTTGCTGTCTGAGCCACTCAGTCTATGGTATTTTTGTTACAGTAGCCCAAACTAAGACACGAGAGAAAATCCGGTGAGAGAAAAGGGAAGAAAAAAAGCTTAAGGAAAAAAAGCCATACACAATGCATAACACCCTATGAAGCTTTTGAAAAAAATTTTTTATTTTTGACACAGGGCCTGAAGTTAGTTTGCCTGATGTTTTAAAACAGAGTTAAAGGTGTTTGAACATTCTGTAGATGAAACTTAAGGCAGGCAGTGCTAACAGGGCTAGCAGTGAAGGGCAGCGGATCAGAGGCAAAGGAAGGACGCCACCGTTGCCACAGGGAAGAAGCAAGCGGGAAGGAAGGCGGTGTGTAAGTTAATGATGCTTCTTTCCTTCCTCCACTTGGGGAGTAGCCAAACACCCTGTAGACCTACTGCTTTCTCCTCTAGGAGATAGCCGGCATGTTCCAGTAATGATACTAGCAGTGTGGATATGATTTTTAAATCTCTACCAATATAGTATTATAAGATAAAATAAGAGCGATATGGTAAGTCATTACTCATTATTTCCACTCTTGGTGGTACTTGACCCTTTCTCTTGTTTCAGCTAACTTTAGTTAGCAGGTTTATTTGCTCCATCCTGGGGCTTGGTTTATCTATTCTATGTCAACAGGTTTGACCATGGTTGGGAAGCCCCTTCCTCATGATAGAACCTCTGGCTTCCAGGTCAAGCTTCATTCAGCTGTTTATACCACATACTTACTTCCTGCCTGGACAATTTGGTCCCAATTCCTTCATGTCAGATGTATTCTGCTGTCTCCCAAATCCTGGCCTGCATAACACCCCCGGCCCTCGTATCAGTCTCTTGTGAGCCCTTGGAAGTGCATTTCTCTTCATAGTTGCTGCAAAAATTCACTGATTTCCTCAATCTCTCAACTGTGTGGACCTATCTCTAGAATGAAGCCTTCCCTTAATTTCATAAAGTTTTCTGGATACCTGTCAGACGCTGCCATTCTGCCAGGGGCTGGGAATACAGTGCTGATTAAGGCAGCCACAGCCCCTGCCTTCGCGGTGCTCATAGCATAACGTGGAGCTTACACCGGAGGCCTGCTCCGATGGGGGACCAGGTTTTCTTCACTAACACGACCTGTATACAGAAGGTACTGAAGAAAAGTGTGTTTTGGGGGGTGGAAAGCAAGATTGAAAGCAAGGAGACCGGCACTACCAAACTTGTTTAGGTTGGACATGACGGTATTTTGACGGGGATGGTGGCAGCAGTGGAAATGGTGAGGTTATTATTTAAAGGTGGAGCAAAGAAGATGAGCTGATGAACTGGCTATGGGGTGTGAGAGACAGAGATGAATCAGTCATGACCCATATATTTTTGACCTGAGCCACTGGGTGGACAGCAGGGCTATTTACTGAGATGAGGAAAGAGGGGATGTGTGTGTGCAGCAATCAGGAGTTCAGTTTTTCCATTGTCACATTTGATTTTCCTGTTGAACAAACCAAGTGGAGATATTGAGGAAGAAACTAAAAGACATGACATTGAAGTTCGAGGGAGAGGTCCAGGCTAGAGATAAAATTTTGAGAATCATCAATGTGTGTTCCATATAAAGAGATGGGTCTGGATGATAACACCTTGAGAGAGAATCTCAGTAGAGAAGAGGACCAAGGACACTGCCTTGGGACAAGCCAACATTTAGATCCTGGAAGCAGGAAGAAGAGCCAGCATAGATGAGCGGCCAGTGATGTAAGAGGGAAACCATTGGTGCTTCTTATCCCTGAAGCCAAATGCAATGTCTCAAGGAGAAGGGAGTGATCTCCTGGGTCATAAGCTATTGAGCAGTTAAGTAAGATGAAAACCGAAACTTGGCCACTGGTCTGGTCACAAGGTGACCTTGACAAATGTGGTCTGATTGGATCTGGTTGAGGAGGAAAGGGTGGGTGAAGAAGCATGGGCAACAAACATAGCATCTCTTTTGAGCAGTTTTACTACAAAGGGAGTAGAGAAATGGGGATTAGATTAGTAGGTGGGGTCAAGTAAGATTTTTGAAAATGAGAAATCTTACAGTATGTAAGTTGATGAGAATAACCCAAGGAAGAGAGAAATCGGAAGATGCAGTTGAAGGAGGGAATTACTGCAGGGTGAAAGTCCTTGAATAGATAAAGGAATGGGATCCAGTGCATACACGGAGGCAGGAGGGCCAGTCCATCCTGGGTAACAAGACAGAGAGCAAAGAAGAGACAGAGATAAACTGCCAGATGTAATGGTGGGAAGAGGAGAATGTTTTCATCTGAGGGCTTCATTATTCTCAGTAAAATAAGAAGCAAGGTCATCAGCTTAGTGCAAAGAAGGGGGAAAAGGTATTGAAAATTTGAGAAGTATTATAAAATAAACCTATTGAAACTCGTTGGAGTGAGGGAATAAGGAAAATATACTAGAACTGCTGAGCAGCCCTAGGGCCTGTTGAGAATTGCGGTCATAAATTTAAAGGGAGATTAGCCATGGTTGTGGATGGTGAAAAAGTGGTAGGCTCAATGGATTGGCGACCCAGTGGGTCAAGCTATTGTTGGAACCAAGGCACTAGAGTCAATGGGTTGGAAATACAGAGATCAGTTTGGTCAGAGAGGAATGCTTGAAATTGAGATTAGGGAGGTGAAGCAGTTATTACTAATGAAAGTGATCTGGACATGGTTGTGGTATTAGGTGGCTGAAATAGGGTGACGAACAGGGCCCTGGAGGTGAGAAGGAGCTGAGAAGCCAGGTTTTCCACAGGTGGAAGGTAAAGGGATTTGACCACTGATTTGCCATAAATTCCAGAGGGCAAACTGGATGGGTATGGAAGGTTGGGGAGGGGAGGAAGATTGAATCAAGCCAGGGGATGTTCAGAGCCATGTGGTGATAAGAATCCAGGTGATGAGGGATGACTTGGTAGGCTTGGATTTCTTTTTCTTTTTCTCTTTCTTTCTTTTTTTAGAGATAGCGTCTTGCTCTGTCGCCCAGGCTAGAGTGCAGTGGCATCATCACAGCTCACTGAAACCTCAAACTCCTGGGCTCAAGCGATCCTCCTGCCTCAGCCTCTCAAGTAGCTGGGACTACAGGCAGGCACCACCACAACCAGCTAATTTTTTCTATTTTTGGTAGAAAGGGGGTCTCATTTTTACTCAGGCTGGTCTCTAATTCCTAACCTCAAGCAATCCTCCTGCCTTGGCCTCCCAGAGTGCTAGGGTTACAGATGTGGAACCACTGCACCCAGCAAGGTTTGGATTTCTTATGAAGACTGGCGTAAACAGGCTTGTGAGGTCCTCCTGGTCTCTTAGGGAGAGGTCAATGATCCATGTATTCTAGCTTCCTTCTTGGGACCAGTCTCCCAGGCTCTCCTGCTTTGCAGCCATAACATCCTTTTGGGATTGTTCAGAATGTTCTTTCCATATCTCCATCCACTGAATCTTCAGCTTACTTCTTATCTTGCTCTGATAATTTCAAACCAAGGATCATCTCAATTCCTCTAGCACTTACAGTCTCGTTTGGTAGTTAATAGTTAATATTTTTCTATTTCTTAGATATCTTTTTATTATATTTCCTGTTACCCCCACATGTATTTTTCACCCCTTAACATGGCTTAGCAAATTTCAATGAATACTGGTTGGTGTATGGAACATGGAATAAGCCAGTATCTTCCATAAAGCAGCATATATTATATGAGTAAACTGGGGAAATTTTAGTTAAAAAATTTATAGCATTTTCCTCAAATGTTAACAATGTATGAACTCTTTTTAAAGAGAAAAATTCTTAGGGACCTCTAGGAAAACGTTTCCTAACTTTAAAAAACATTGACTTTAAGCAAATGATGTCTTTTGTTATGAGAAAGAAAGTTTGTTGGTTCTTATAATAATTATTCTTGTCAAAAATAAAAACAAGGTAAAAGATTGCTTTTTAAGATTATCATTAAAAGAAAAATACATTTCAAGCTAAACCTTTACGTAGAAAAAAAAGAAAACAAAAATACAAAATGAAAACAAATTTCTAATTTAACACATTCCTGAATCGTAAAGAATATGTTACAAGTTGAGAAACTTTCCTTCTTCTCAGATTATGTGTTAGAAGAAATGTTACAGCAGGTAATTTTATAACAAATACATGGAAATGATCATTTTCAAAATAGGTTAGGAAATAAATTTTATAAAGCCAAACTTACCACAGAGCCTTGCACAGAGTAAGTGCTTAATAAAAGGGCAATAATAATAATAGTAATAACAGAAGGCCAATAATAATTTTAAAATTTGGATATTTTTAGAAGTAGAGTTTTGGCATTTCTTGCACTTGTTCAAACAAAGGCAATGAGTTTGTTTTCTTTAGGGGGTTAACTGAGAACAAAGGTCGTAAGGAAGGAAAGGATCTATTAATTGGCTTCTGGAATAAAGCATTTCCCTGAAGCTGCCTTGTTTTACACTTGCAAGTATTGTAAACTATTTGAATGAAAGACACCACACAGATGCAACTCAAAGTGAATAGTAATACACATTTATAGTTCTTTCAGTTATAAACGGCATTACTTTTAAGTTATTACTGAAATCAAGGGAATAACCATCTCATGACTTTTGATAAAAATGATACATGTTCATTAAGATAAAATGCTAATCCTGAGGACGAGATGGTCCCCTCCTCACTCATGTCGGCTGTATGTGAGTCTTCCTGAATTTAAGTATAACCCCGAACAGACAAGGTGCATGGCGATCCTCAGTTGACTAAGGGGCCCTAGAAAATAAAGAAACTTATGTTTCTGGCACACTTGAGTTATGGGCTGAGATCTGTAACATTTACAGATATTAATATATGTCCTAGGTGTCCCTTCTCTCTTTTGGTCCCCTGAGCACAAAATAACATTTCATAATTCATGACTCTTTTTTATTTCTTCTCCAGGCCAAAACCCAATAAACAAAAAACAGAAAACCAAAAGGGGTGGGGCTAGCTCTCTGCAGGGTGCTGTGGAGGTGGGGCTGGGGACAGAGTTCTCCCTCTGGAATTTCAGCTCCTGCTCCTGAGAGAGCAAGGCTCTGCCACGTCCCCTATGGAGCTATGACCACAGCAATCTCAGGGGGCTTTGCTGTCACTTCGAAATGGTGTGAAGTTTTTTGCTTTGTCAGAACCCCAGCTGAGGGGGAAATTGAAGGTGTGTTGTGGAAACCTCCACTCGAGGCTCTGCATGGTCGCAGGAAATGGCAAGTTTGCAGGAACTCTGTGGTTACTTTAAGGAAATTTGCTTTGGATTTTTATTTCTAAATTCTCTGTAGAATTCACCAGGTCTAAAGCAGGTGTCTGTTTTGGACTCTGCTCTGCATACATGTTCATCTGATAGTATTTTTTCCTCATTAATTTGAATTTGCCAGCTGCAAATTTTATCGGTGAAAACTCAATTCTAATCTTGGATATAGATATAGAAATGTGGCTTTAAATTACGGCCTTAGATTACGATGACATATAAAATACCAACAAGTATGAATCAGAATCTTTATGAGCGAATTTTAGAAATGAAGTAGTAAATCTGTCTGTAATAATAAGTTAACCAACCAGAAAATAAGAGCACATGCTGTCGTCTGTAGACCACTGCCCTGTCACAACAATTTTGGAATGACATTTGGTTCATGTTCTGTCACACATTCCTAAGAGTAGTTGTGCAATTGCCTCCAAGCTGTTGGCTGTGTTACACAAACTTTAAGTTAGTGTCCTTTACTGGGTTAAAGGAATCTATTTTTATGTAGTGGTGGTTGGTGATGGGGTATTATTTTTTCTAAACAAACTTTTGTTTTTGTCTTTTGAAAATTTTAAAGAATTGAGCTTTAAAACTATGCGACTCTCTCTGAGTGGAAGGGGGCTCACTTTCACCTGTAGCACAAAGCGGAGGTTCAGAGCACAGACGCCCAGCCAGGCTGCCTGCCTCTGCTTCCTGGCTCTATCACTTGCTGGTTGTGTGATGTTGGGCAAGTTACCTAACCTCTCTGTGCATCATTTTCTAATCTGTAAAATGAGGATAATAGTGCTGTTCTAAGGATTTAATGAATTAACATTTAATAAAGCGTGAAGCATGTGCTAAGTACTACATTAGGACTCGTTTAAAAACAGAAACAACAAAATGAGTTTTCTAATGATGTGGTCTTTCAGAAAATTGAGGTGTTTGTTTCTATAAGGAACCCGGATAGAGTCAGTATACGGCATTAGTGACATCAATGAGTTACTATGAATTTGTTCAGTTTTCTGCTGATCAGTAGAATCTGGAGACATGCCACTACACATGAGTCATTGTAAACATGTAGGTCCACACCTATAGGAGGGGTGGCTCCTTTTGGGAAACACAGCCTCGGTAAATCACTGAGACTCTCTGCTGTCAAAGACTTTTTTTTTTTTTTGAGACAAGGTCTTGCTCTGTCACCTGAGCTGGAGTGCAGTGTTGTGATCATAACTCATTTTAGCCTCGAACTTGTGGGCTTAAGTGATGCTCCTGCCTCAGCCTCCCAAAGTGCTGGGATTGCAGGCATGAGCCACCTTGCCTGGCCTGCGGTCAATCATTTTTTATGCAAGTGAGATAAAGTACAACTCTTTATTTCACGTCCCTGCTTACAATTCTCTTTGAAAAAATTCAGAACAAATGTTTAAGACACCACCAAAAGAAAGCTGGTATCTTACGGTAACAAATACTGTAACTTGAAAGCAGTCCTAGATCATAAGAAACCAATGAAAGGAGAAGATTCATCCACTTAGAAATCAGTTAATATTGCTGTTAATGAAAGGCAGGGGAACCCTTTTTTAGAGCTTTGCTTGGGAACCAAAAATTTTTTTTTTTTTTTTTTGTTAAGAGAAAACGAGAGCAAACTTTAATACCTCATACTTCACCTATGCCCCAACTGTCATGGTACTGAGACACAGTCCGCCCTATTATTTACACTGATTCAGTACCGCAGAACACAACAAAAGTTAGCATATCACTGCTAAATGTATTCCTCCCTATCAAAAAAAGTAAATAAACACTACACAAAATATAAACTTATCCCAAATAAAAGTCAGCATTAGCCTAAGGATTCTACCGCAATATTA
>CAUYSK010085427.1:0-34300 GCA_963575035.1 Avahi laniger | reverse complement strand
CCCAAGTGTCCATCAATACATGAGTGGATTAATAAAATGTGGTATATGTATACCATGGAGTACTATTCAGCTTTAAGAAACAATGGTGATATAGCACCTCTTGTATACTCATGGATAGAGCTGGAATGTATTCTACTAAGTGAGGTATCCGAAGAATGGAAAGACAAGCACCACATGTGCTCATCAAATTGGTATTAACTGATCAACACATAAGTGCACATATAAGAATAACATCTATTGGATATTGGGCAGGGGGAGGGGGGAGGAGGAGATGGGTATATGCATACACAAAGAGTGCAATGCGCACCACATATTTGGACATATTTGAAACTCGGACTTGGGGGTGGGGCACGGGCAACATACATAACCTAAACATCTGTACCCCCATAATATGCTGAAATACATACATAAAAAAATGATTCAGCTTTGCTATGTGTGAATGAAAGTAAATTGCAGCCATTATGTATCCTGTTTACCTTTTACACCTAATTGGCATGCTCACAATAAGATTTTAAAAAATCAAATGTGTGTCAGATTCATGCTCCTAGAAGTTTGATTTGGTTATACAGTAAAATATACATGAGTGTGCACCTTCAGTTTATTGCTTACTTTAGCATATGCAGTGAATTTATCTCTGCTGCCAATGAAAAAGATGAATCATTATTATTATTTTTGACACATCATCACTGCTGCATCAAATATTTTAAACAAGTAGCAAGTTATATTCCCCAAACTGTTCATTTGTTCTGAAAGTTGATTAATGATGCTTTGTTTTGATTAAAAATATTTTTGCCTAAAATATCTGACCCAGTGACCTTGCATCAAATATCACTAAAAACAGACTTTAAGTAAGTGAAAGGCTATTTTATAAAGAATAGAAAATAGCTGTTGCTCATGCCACCAAAAAGAGAAAAAAATATGACCTTACATGCAACAGGGCACAGTTAGCCTATAAGGAAGAAAATCCTTTCTCCTAGAAGAATGAAATAGTTAGCGTGACTCAGTACCAATCATATGCTGAGGCAAGGAGTAGACTGAAAAATTGCTTGAAGACCCTTCTAGCATCATAATTTTACAACTGCCTAACATTTGCAAACTGAGTTATACAACACAAAATGTCACATAAATGTTTACTTTGAAAGAGCAGTGGAAATAATTCCTCTTGAAGTTCAGATATAGACAAAACTATAGCTTATAACTAATTTACTTAAGGCATGAATAATAATATATGCATTCCCCATTAAGAAAAAATATAGAATGAGTAATCACACTGATTACAGATGCTACTGAAGTTATGACAATGTTAAAAGCGGGAATTAGAGCAAGGGTGGAGATAAAGTATGCCATGTTTCTATAATTTTTATATTTAAATTCATTTTTAATACATTAGAACTTTTATGTGTCTCCTCTAATTAATTTTGATAAGCCTAAATTCATGAGGGTCTATGAGTTGAATTTATGTGTGAAATGGCAATTTTTTCTCACAAGTTAAATTAAAAAAGTAAACTGTAACACTTCCTCTAATAAATTTCAATATCAGCCTCACATTCTTAAATATTAACATTGAGAAAATACATTATGTCATTTATCACTATAATGTTCTTTCATTTCATGCATGGTTATGTGAAATTACTTAAAATGTAATTATAGTATGACAATTATCAATTGTTATTTAGTATAGCAAATTTTAAAAGACTGTTTTTTTCCCTTCACAATGTCATTGTCAACTGCCTCCTCCTATGTATTTCTATTACTATTTGTGATTCAAAGGAAGATGACTAAAACAGCCTTGTAACTTATCTTCCTGCTTAGCCTCTTTTTTCTTCTAACTACCCTCTATACTATGGTGATTATGAAACTCCTCTGCTCAGAGAAACGGACTGAAGTCTGATTTTCTCTCACACCACAGTAAGTTTCTTTACATTACATCGAGCTGCCCTCAAACAAGTGGGAAACCCTTTTATTTAATTGCTTTTATTGAATATTCTTGGCCAGAGAAGATTTTGCCCTGTATTATTCTTTCTCATTGCTTCCTTTTTCAGAATCTATGCCTATCACTCCTTCTTCAAAATCCCTCAGCACCTCTGCATGCATATATTTACCTCTCAATTTCATAACACCACACATCTAGCCACATAATAGAATTTATACACTCACAGTTGCTTCAACACTAATATTTTAAAATATGAAAGTCCATATTTAACCACATTTTTCAGGCTTTCAACTTCATTCTCTCCTTCACTCTCAATAATGGTGTTTTTCACTATACTGGGAAAATCAAGTTCTTCTGGTGTGAGGTTATGTGACCACTCTCACTTAGATCTCCAAATACTTCTGTTTTCACCCTTTCTTTTCAAATTTTGTGTCTCAAGAAATAAAATATCCAATGCTTGTGCCAGGAACAATCTTCCAGTCCTTCATTTTCTATCACTTCAAAGATTTAGTATCATACATTTTAGATGTCTTTATTTTGTTTTACATTAACATGTTTCTGTATACTACAAAACAGGGAAAGTTTCTCTAAAACAGCCAAATAAAGAAATCTTCCTAAACTAATCAACAATTCCTGACCATGAGCTCCCTTCAGGCTACAATTCTACTTTCTACTCTCTATTTTATTTTATTTTATTCAGAGCACTTAACACAAGATATACCCTCTTAACAATTTTTTAAGTATACAATACATTATTGTTGAATATAGGTGCAATGTATACAGCAGATCTCTAGGACTTATTCATTGTGATTTATGGAAACTTTATGTCCATGCTGGTTGATTAACAGTTCCTCATTTTCCCCTTTCTACAGCTACTACATTTCACTCTGATACTATGAATTTAACTGTTTTAGAAATCTCATAAAATTGGAATCATGCAGTATTTGTTTTTCTTTGACTGACTTATTTAACTTAGCATAATTTCCTCAATGTTCACCCATGTAGTCACATATCACAGAATTCCTTTCTTTTTTTTACACACTAGTTTTTTATTACAATACTGGGATCATTTGAAGAATACACAGATTTGAACAAATAAGAAAAATTTAGAGGACTCCAGAGGAGAGCATAAAAATGCTTTGAAGAAAATAAGACTGCAAGAAAATATCAAGAGATCCAAAACCAAGTTACTAAGAAATTTTGAAGAATATTTTAGAAAGTGTCTTTTTAAGTCTGAATAGTATACCATTCTGTGTGTATGTGTGTGCATTCACAAGCATACACATCACATTTTCTTTATTCGTCTGACGTTGGACATTTAGGTTATTGTTACAATGAGCATAGAAGTGTGAATATCACTTCAAGTTTATGATTTCAATCCTTTTGGATGGATAACCAGAAGTGGAATTGCTAATTATATGATAGTTTCATTTTTAATTTTTTGAGCAACCTCTGTACTGTTTTCCTTAGTGGCTGCAACATTTTATATTCCTGCCAATAGTACGCAAGCATTCCAATTTCCCCATTTCTCACCAACATTTGTTGTCTTGTGTGGATTTTTAATACAATAGCCATTCTGACTGGTGTGAGGGTTTTATTTGAATTTCCCTATTAATGATGTTGAACACCTATCCATGTACCAGGCAGCCATCCGTACATCTTCTTTAAAGAAATGTCTATTCAAATTCTTTGCCCATTTTTAATTGAGTTATTTGATTTATTTTACTAGTGAATTGTAGGAGATCCCTATATATGTTGGAGATTAATCCCTTATCAGATAAATAGTTTTCATATATTCTTCTGATTCTGTAGATTGACTTTTATCTCTGCTGATGATTTTCATTATTTAGTAGAAGCTTTTTAATTTAAAGTACTTCCACTTTTTTGCATTTAATTTTGGTGTCATATCTATTAAATCATCATCAAGACTAATTTTGTGATGCTTTTACTTATGCTTTCTTCTAGAAATTTCATAGTTTCAGATCTTATGTTTAAATCTTTAATCCATTTTGAGTTGTTATTTGTGTATTGCGTAAAGTAAGACTCCAGTTTCATTCTCTTGTATATGTATATCTAGTTGTCCCAATGTCATTTGTTCAAGAGATTGTTTATTCTTTCATTGTGTATTCTTAGCACCCTTACTTAAGTTCAGTTGAATATGTATGTTTAAATTCATTTCTGTGATCTCTATGCTGATCCATTTGTCTATATGTCTGTTCTTATGATACTACCAAACTGTTTTGATTACTGTAGATTTTTAATAATATATTTTGAATCAGAAGTGTGATGCATAATTTTGTTGAATGCTTTTTCTGCATCTATTGAGAGAACCATATGGACTTTGTTTTTGCTTCTGTTTATGTAGTGAATTACATTTATATATTTTCATATGCTGAACCATCCCTACATCTCTGGGATGAAGCCCAATTGAATGTGATGGATTATTTTTTTGATAAGCACATGAATTCAGATTTGACCCATCTCCTCCTCCCCCTCCAACCTGCATGATTTTCATTAAGTTTTACTTCCATCTGTGCACATGAGCAATAATTCATTTAGGAGGATGGTCTCCAGTTCAATCCAGGCTATTGTGAAAGGTATTAATTCATTTTTTAATGGCTGAGTACTACTCCATGGTGTACATATACCACATTTTATTAATCCGCTCATGAATTTATGGGTGCTTGAGTTGATTTCACATCTTTGCAACTGTGAATTGTGCTGCAATAAACATTGTAGGTGTATTTTTGATAAAATTACCTTTTTTCCTTTGGGTAAATATCCAGTAGTTGGATTTCTGGATCAAATGGTAGGTCTACTTTTAGTTCTTTAAGGATTTTCCATACTATTTTCCAAAGAGGTTGCACTAGTTTGCAGTTCCACCAACAGTGCATAAGAGTTCCTTTCTATCCACATCCACACCAGCATCTATTTTGGAGGAGGACTTTTTGATGAAAGCCATTCTCACCGGGGTTAGATGATATTTCATTGTGGTTTTGATTTGCATTTTTCTCATGATTAGTGATGTTGAGAATTTTTTTTCATATGTTTATTGGCCACTAGTCTATCTTCTTTTCAAAAGTTTCTGCTCATTTCCTTTGCCCACGTTTTCTGTTCCTCCTTTTTATTATACATCTATTTCCCTTTCTCATTTATTGGTTAATTTTCTTGGTGGTGGGATTCAGATATTGCAAAGGCATTTGTAGCTATAGAAAGAGAAAGAACCTGTTTACCAACTATATTATACAATCCATAATTGAATTCCTGCTTTGGACATGACCACTGTGATTTAAATTATTAATCTATTCTTTTTAACTGTTTTTTTATTGAAGTAGTTTTTTAGCAAGTATACAATAGACTTTAATCTATTTGCTACTTTTATTAAATATGTTTGGAGAGTTCGAAAGGTTTGCCTGTGAAGGAATAAATTTACTTTTTTCTTTAATGCACATTGTGGGATTTTGACATTTTGAGAGCTGCTTTAGCTATTTTCCCATGAGATAAAGTAAAGTAGCTTCTAACAATAATTGGTCTGGTTTAGACACTTAAAATATACCTAAATGAGGAAAAGGGGTGGAGAGAGAGAGAGAATAAGGAAGACTCAAAACAAGTTAAAAATTTGTTTGATTTAACATTTTGGATTCTATTCATTCTAGTGTGGCTGTCACATTGTGAGCTGTCAAAGAATATTGTACATAAGATATTTTCATGCACTTTATTTCCTATATAGAAACACCAGAAATATGAAAGAGAGCCCAAATGAAAACACAAAAGAACCTCTGAAGAAGTAGTGAGAGGGACAGAAAAATGGTTTCCATGGATTTTGATATGACATTTTTTCTTTTTTACATAAATTTAACTTCCTAGTATTTAAGAATTTCCATAATGCCTGACTGCACTTACCATCTTGGATGCTTGTACCAGAGAAAGTATATGCAATCTACTCTTTAGTTGTTACTGGCTCAGGATTTCAGCAAGCTGGCAGACTTGCTATTTTCTTTGTAGTTGGTAAATCGTAGGAGGAATATACATGGGACACTGATGTAAAAGATATTCTGTTTTCTAGTAAACCATATCAGGCATCCTTTGGGCTTCTGTGTTTCTCAAAAGGTGGCAAATGAAATTTTCAGGACAAATGCCAGTGTTTTATGTCATTGAGAAAGACAGAGAAAATCTTGACACATTTAATGTAAGTATCCTCAACCCAAACTTACCGAAATGTATTTCTTCCTCCAATCCGCTAAATACCTTCCAACTTCTAAACACTTCTGAGTCTGGCGAGCATGAACTCACCACAGCAAGAATACTGATGTTACACTGCTAACAAAAATTAGATAACTCGTGGGTTTGGCAAGTTTTTGTTCAGGAACTTGTAAAGTATAGACCATGACAGTATGTACAAAATATGTATACAAATCTGTATAAGGAGCACTTACTGAAATGTAAAACACTGAGATTATCTTTGTGCTAAAAATATATCAAAGATAGCATTTTGTCCACGCTTTGCAAAGATGTGATAGGAAAAATTAATTAGGAACACTTCTGATATTCAAGTGGTGTTCGTCATCAATGAAGTGGGGCTAGTTTACTTTACCAAAAGCATAAACTGGTTTTCCTTATGTGACATAAATTTTCCCTTTGGAATAATTTCTCTGGGAGTCTGCAAGATAATTGAGACAAAACAATTTTCATAAAAATGAAAAAAAATACCATCACACAAAACTACCCTTTTAAGCCCTCATTGAAAGAATTAATTTTCTCAAAATATATTTCTAACTTTTATTTTTGAAACTTCTCATCTGCCATAATATTCTTGAAAATTTTTAATTCTTTCATTTTTGATCGCATAGTATATTTTCAATGTATGTAGGCGTTGATTAATAGTGGTCCCTTTTCAAATACTGAACTTTTAAATAAAGAGTTATGTCAGGATTCATCAGTAAGTACATTTTTAGGGAAAATACAGAGATTTATAATCATAAAATTGGCTTTATAAATGTCAGTGATTCCCTTCTTCCTTCAGAATGTTTTTCACTGGAAGGCAAAAGTAACCCTTCTGTCAGTGGATCAAATGTTTTCTATCAGCAAATCTGAGTAAAAGGGGTCACAGCACCACCATTATTCCTCACAAAGAAAAACTAAATATGAACACTGTTAGCCATATTAGTAATAATCAAGTGCTTTGTGTGGTATAGAATATAAAGAAATATAAAATATGTAAGTAGGAAGACATGTAGGATATAATAGAAGAAGTTGGAGTATATTCACATTTTTGAGCCATTTGCTCAAGATTTTTCTCCATGAAGAATAAAATGTAATAAAACTTGAGGCAGATGTCCTGGAAATTTTCCTACAAAGCTATTTTCCTCCATTTTACTTTTTTTACTGTCAGTACATGGGGAAATGCGTGCTGGCTATGTAGCTGTGGTAGAGTTTAATATACCTTTTTTTTCACGTTCTCTGCTGTTCTTACCAGTTGTGATTCTGGAGGATGAGGTAGAGAAAATTCTTGTTTGCTATGACTCATTGACTAAAACCTGAGATGACAGTGGAGGATTAGATTAATAAAATGTGAGAACTGGAATGTATATGATAGACCAATTCCAATGCACAACACATTTTCAGATGATGAAACTAAAACTCAGGAAAGCTGAAGAAGTTCGACAAAGTCAGGAATAGTGTAACTAAGTGATAGGGTTGACTTCCAAAAGAATATGACTTTCAATGGGAGCTTCTCCTTGGGCTTGAAAAGATACATGCAGGACATCTGTAAGATGGTGGAATAAGAAGTTACCTGTTCTTATCTCCCCACAACAAGAGTTATACACCTATCTCTGGAAAAAAGTTTCTTTGTGGGAGCCTTGAAATTCAGGTAGGAGGTTGTGAAACCCTGATGGAGCCCAAGACCAAGGAGGATGTTTTGAGAGTGCAGACATGTACCCAGGTGTCTGACTTGCCAATCATGTTCCCAGGTTTAGACCCAGAAAAATACCCATTCCCTGAAGTGGTTGACTATAGCCCTGTTTGTCGTTGAGCCTGCTATCAAAAACATCTGCCAATGTATCCAGGAAAAATCATGCACCCTCATTCCTTGGAAGATAGGCTCATCTGCCTGGTGACATGGGTCTTGGTGGTGGACCTGAAAGTCTTCCAAACCTTGGTTCCAGCTGGCATCCCTCATGTCCACCTGGAAGACTGCAATGCTACAATACTTGTTGGACTCAGCAGTGCAGCCAGGACCCCAGTTCTAGCCCTTGCAGTGTTCCACCCCTCTCCCCCCAGGGAATAGGTAGTACAGCACACCAGGGAGGCTACCTTCAAGACAGAGATAGTAAAAATATGTGCCCTGAAGAGCCTGAGAGCTTCCTGCCTTGGGATGCTGCCACTGACAGCAACCTTGACTCTTCCAGTAAGAGTGCTGGTGCACATCTGTACATGTCTTCAGGGGGCCTGGGAACTGAACTACTGAGGTGCCATCATTGGGATTGAAGATAGGCCTGCCCCATTAATTGCCACTGTTGCTGGTGCCTGAACATGATTTTGGTAATCCTGGGAATAAACCTACCCCACATAGCTGTAATTGTTGCCCACATGCACAATTGGGAGTGCCTGAACACAGGCCTACCCTGCCTTCAGCATCTGTTAGTGGTACCTGTGCTCATTTTTCAGTGGCATGTGTATTGATCCACCCTGTCTGTCACTTCAGGCACTCAAACATGCCATCAGGGGGCCTGAGGACAGGCCCTCCCCACCCACAGCCATTGCCACTAGCACCCCAGAACAATGTCCAGGGGCCTAGCTATTAACCCACCCAACCTGCCACAGCCAATACCAGCATCGACCATTGGAAAGCCTGATGACAGACCCATCCCACTTGCTACCATCCCCACTAGTGTCTACATGTATAGTAAGAGATGCTAGGGATTGATCTGACCTCCCCACTGTAGTCACCACTCATGAACACCACTGGGAAATCTGAGAAGAGGTGGGTGGCACCCACATCCAGTGGTACCCATATATATTCTCCAGGGGTATGAGGATCAACTTTCCTGGCCCACCACCATTGGTGTCCACACACAATATCTGGGGTCCTGAAGATGGGTCTACCTTTCCTGGCATCAAACCACTGGGGTTCCACTTACCACAGGCACTAATGCATGGCGCTCAGGGGCTGGATGGATTTTCCACTGCTGAAACTACTTACAGTGATGCCAAGCATGCGACTGAAGGACCTAAGGACTTATGTACCCACCTCGCCCACCATTGCCACTGTTGGTACCCAGGCAACTTGCCTAGAGACTCAAAGACAAAAATTGAAATTGGCCCACTCAGACCTATTATCACTTGTGCTTGTGTATGCTGCCCAGGAGACCAAAGATCAACACACCTGACACATCATCACCACCACTGCGGGCTGAGGACTGTTCCACATGACATCCCCATCCATGGAAAAATCTCACCACAGCCAACACTAACAAATGCAGGCTATGTCACTGAGGCATTCATAGACATCACTGATGTTAATTACATCAAAGACATAATATGAAGATTACACTACTACATCAACCCAAAATCAAAGCAAAAGCGCTCTGTCCAACCAACACTATAGATAAATCTATAGAAAAAAGTCTTTCCCTGTGAAAACAAATCCATAAAGTTGGAAGAAGCATATATTATATTGGATATGCAGAAATCAACATAAGAAAACAAGAAACATGCAATAGCAAGGAAACATGTCAAAGCGAAGTATCATGAGAATGGAAAAATAAACAACCACATGTACTCACTATTAAATTGGTACTAACTGATCAACACTTATGTACACATATGGAAATAACATTCATTGGGTGTTGAGAAGCTGGGATGGGGGAGGAGGGGATGTGTAATTTCACACCTAACAGTTGTGTTCGCTGTGTGAGGGATGGGCAAGTTTGCAGCTCTGACTCATGTGGTGCAGGTGCAATATATGTAATCAAAGCATTTTTACCCCTGTAATATTTTGAAATAAAAAAATAATTAAAAAAGGTTACTGATCTTAATGATGTGACCTTTATACTGGGGATGCAAGGATAGTTAAACATTTGCAAATTAATCAATGTGATACATCATATCAACAGAATAGAATGATCATTTCAATTGATGCCATAAAAGCATTCAATAAAATTCCATATCTCTTCATAATAAAAACTTTCAAAAAACTGAGTATAGGAGGAACTTAGCTCAACATGATAAAAGCCATATATGACAAACCCACAGCTATTATCATAAAAACTGGAAAAAAATGAAACTTTTCCTCTAACATGTTGAACATGACAAGGATTCTGACTTTCTCCAATGTTATTGAACATATTGCTGGATGTTCTACCTAGACCATCAACAAGAAAAAGAAATAAAGGCCATCCAAATTTGAAAGGAAGAAGTCAAGTTATCCTTGCTTGCAGATGATATGATCTTATATAAAGGGAAAACTAAAGACTACACAAAAATCTATTAGAACTGAGAAGGAAATTAAGCAAAGTTCCAGGATACAAAATCAATACACAAAATTCAGGAGCATTTCTATATGTCAACAGCAAATAATCTAAAAACAAACCAAGAAAATAATCCCCATTTGCAATAGCTAAAAATAAAATAGAATACCTAGGAACAAACTTAATCAAAGAAAGGAAATATATCTATAATGAAAACTATAAAACACTGATAAAAAATTGAAGATACAAAAAATCGAAAGACATTCCATGTTAGTGGATTGAAAGAATCAATGATTACAAAACGTTCATGCTACCAAATGCAATCTAGAAATTCAAAAGAATCCCCATCAAAATATCAATCACGTTCTTTTTAGAATAGAATAAAAATAATCCTAAAATTTAATGGAACCACAAAAGAACCAGAATTGCCAAAGCCAACCATAAAAGAATAAAAAAAAATGAAATGAAATAAATAAAATTTCTTAAAGCTAAAAAAAGATAATGAAACTTGAGAAATCACATTATATGACTTCAAATTATCCTAGAGAGTTGTACCAACCAAAACAATATGGTACTGGCATAAAAGCAGACACATAGACCAATGGAACAAAGTAGGGAACCCAGAAACAAATCTACACGTTTATAGAGAATTTATCTTAAATAAAGATGTCAAAACCACAGAGTGGGAATAGGGCATTCTTTTCAATAAATAGTGCTGGAAAAACTGGGTATCAATATGCAGAATATGAAAATACATCAATATTTCTCATCATATTCAAAAATGAAATCAAAATGGATTAAGGACTTCTATCTAAGACCTAAAATTTAAGTATTTTCTACTAAAAGAAAACATTGGGGAAACACTTTAGGACATTGTTCTGGGAAAAAGATTCTTGAACTTTTCCCCAAAGCACAGGCAACTGAAGCAAAATTGGACAAATGATATCACATCAAACTAAAAAGTTTCTGCACAGCAAAGGGAATAATCAACAAAGAGAAGAGACATTCCAAAGAATGGGAGAAAATATGTGCAAACTACCCAGCTGACAAGGGATTAAAATCTAGAATATATAAGGAGTTCCAACAACTCAATGGAAATAAATCAAATAATCCAATTAAAAAATGGGCAAATGATCTGAATAGGCATTTTTCAAAAGAAGATACACAAATGACCAACAAGTATATGAAAAAATGCTCAACATCTTTAGTCACCAGAGAAATGCAAATCAAAATTACAATGAGTTGTTTCCACATCTTTGCAATTGTGAATTGTGCTGCTATCAACATTTGGGTGCAGGTGTCTTCTTATACAGTATCATTTGCTCTTTTGAGTAGATGCCCAGTAATGGGATTGCTGGATCAAATGGTACAATGGTACCTCTACTTGTATCTCTTTAAGATATCTCCATATTGCTTTCCACAGAGGTTGCACTAGTTTGCAGTACCACCTGCAATGTATGAGTGTTCCTATCTCTTCTCATCCATGCCAACATGTCCATCAATACATGAGTGGATTAACAAAATGTGGTATACGTATACCATGGAGTACTATTCAGCTTTAAGAAACAATGGTGATATAGCACCTCCTGTATACTCCTGGATAGAGCTGGAATACATTCTACTAAGTGAGGTATCCCAAGAATGGAAAGACAAGCACCACATGTACTCACCATCAAATTGGTATTAACTGATCAACACATAAGTGCACATATAAGAATAACATCTATTGGATGTTGGGCAGGGGGGAGGGGAAAGGGGGAGGGGGGAGGGGGTGGAGGGGATGGGTATATGTATACACAAAGAGTGCAATGCGCACCACCCGAAGGATGGACATATTTGAAACTCGGACTTGGGGGGGGCAAGGGCAACATATGTAACCTAAACATCTGTACCCACATAATATGCTGAAATAAAAAAAAACTACAATGAGATATCATATTACCCAGCTAAAATGGTTTTTATCAAAAAGACAGGAAATAACAAATGCTTGTGAGGATGTGGAGAAAGGGGGACCCTGGTGCACTGTTGATGGGAATGTAATTTAGTGCTACCACTATGGAGAACAGTATGGAGGTTCCTCAAAATTCTGAAAATAGAACTACCATAGGATTCAGATATATCATTGGTTTGTATATGTCCAAAGGCAGGGAATTCAGTATATTGTAAAGACATTTGCACTTCCATGTTTATTGTAGCACTATTCAAAATAACCAAGATTTAGAATCAATCTGTGTCCATCAATGGATGAATAAAGAAATCATGGTACATATATCCAATAGAATATTATATAACCACAAAAAATAGTGAAATTCTGCCATTTGCAACAACATGGATGAAACTGGAGAACAGTTTGTTAAGTGATATAATACATGCACAAAAAGACAAATCTTGCATGTTCTCACTCATGTATGGGAACTAAATATTAAAAACAATTGATTTCACAGAGACAGAGAGTAGAATGACAGTTACCAGAGGTACCCGGGGCTAGGGATAAAATGGGGATGGTTAATGGGTGTAAAAATGTAGTTAGATAGTTAGACAAAATGAACAATATTTGAAAGCACAACAAAGTGACTGTCATCAACAATAAGTTAGGGTATACTTTACAATAACTAAACGAATGGAATTGGAATGTTCCTAACACAAAGAAATCAGAAATGCCTGAGGTAATAGATACACCAGTTGCCCTGATTTGATTAATTTACATTTCATGCCTGTATCAAAACATCACATGTACCCAATATAGATATACAACTATTATGTACCCATAATAGTTTAAGAAACAAAAACCAAAAGCTCAGAACCAAATTGTTTTACTGGTGAATTCTACCAAATCTGTAAAGCAGAATTAACAATGATTCTTCTCAAATTATTCCAAAAATTTGAAGGGGAGGGAATTCTTCCAAACATAACCATGAGGCCAGCATTACCTTGATACTGGTAAACTACAAATAAAATCCGAAGCCTCTACACTAACTGAACAAACTCTCCTTGGCCAAGGGGACCCCAGAGAGACCTTAAAAACTGAGTTTCCTGTCATCATGGTATAGGGGGTCATACATGCCTCATTATACTCTCTTGCTTTTGAAGTTTAGACATATCAGTTCACCAGTTTTAATGTTAAAACAGAGATCGTAAGACTGATAGAATGGACTCCTTGTAGAAATAAGATACCTAATTATAAACAAGGCTTAAAGCCATGCCAGGAATTGATTAAATCACATGCCCCAACATTTAAAGTATATATTATGGTCTGTTCCAAGGTCCTGATTTTTTTCTTGCAGTTGATCAAGCACTGACCTCAAGATAATCAATATTAAAATAATTACAGTTTATTATTTGACACTGATTGACTTTCTTGTTCTACAAGTCAGAACTAGAACTTTGATTAAACGAAAGACTGATTTTAGTTACTTTCTCCTGATAAGTATACCACTGAATATGGACTGGTTCTTGTCAGTTTTACAGAGGCTACCCACCTGAGTGACTTCAAGTACCTGATTCACTTTTTGACATCTAGGTCCTAATTATAATACATGTAAATGTTATGTGTCCATCCCAAGGTGAACACGTAAGGCATGTAACAATCATGTTTGTTCAGTATGTATGTGTCAGGACCCCCTTGATGAACATTCCTAGTTACTCCTGTAAATTGTTCAATATATATTCTTGGCCAAATCATTCAGCTTAAATTCCTGTCTTGCCCCACCCTCCCTCAAAGTGCCTGTCCTTGGTTCTGTTGGAGCCTATGTTTCCCAGCTTGTCAGAATGGCCACCTTGCAGTTTGTAACCATTTATAAAAAATAAAGCTCTCCTTTCCAAATTTGTGGATGGACCTTCTGATTCTACATTTGACACACCAAAACCAGACAAAGGCATAGAAAATAATCTGTAAATCTACAATAAATTAGGCATGAATAATCAGCAACACATCATAATCTCCTGAAAAGGAACAAAAATGAATTGGTGTTATAGACAATTCATTCACATGTGGGAACTCCTACTCTTCATTCAAGATACTTAGGTGAAGTAGGCAACATTAAATTTTTTCTCTGACATAAAGACTTAGTGAAGTTCACTTATTTAAACATGCATATTGATTGATTTCATATTATTTTACATAAAATAAATATACAGAGAAGTTTTCTTATTTTCTTTCTGTGTGTAAAATAGATCTTTTAGAATATCTCTGGATATTGCATATCTCACTTTATAGATCATTGTCTTACACCACCCATTTATAAGAACAATTCCAGATACATAAATCAAAAAAAAATGGCTAACAAGTTGATTCATGTATTGGCCCTCTTTCTGTCTCAGTGACTGCAAAGAGAGAGAGAAGGATGTGTCCCTCTTTCCTTTGATAGACAGACTGCAATGGATTTAGAGGAAACTAAAGACTTAATTTAAAAGTAGATCCTACTAATAAATGTGTGATAATCCTAAATCAGCATATCTTCTGTACTCTCAATCTCTCATTTCAGTTATAGCATTTGAGAAATAGAAATATTTTAAATTACAAAAGACAATATATGAAGGCTTGTTTGCATGTGATGAACTATTTCTCTACATTTGAAGAGGTAGAGATTAATACTTATGTTGATTCAGGATGTAATGAAACATTTTCAGATCCAACCCCGTATAAAAATATTTTGAAAGGTTATCAAATGTGAATGTAGGTGCCTACAGGAATAACACAGTAGTAATAATCACTGAACCCTATTTGATAACAATTTAAATCTTTTCTAGAAAATTTGTGAATATAAGACAACTGACATACATCTGATCCTTTTGTGGAAACTTTCAAAATCAAATGCTTCATTCTCAACATTTTTAATGTGCTCTAAATTAATTTTCCACTGCTTTAAAAGCTATCTTCCACAGGCTCCCCAACTTCTGTAGCAGTCGATTTGGGACCTAATATCTTAAACTGAAACATAGGGAGATTCTAAATCTCGTAACAATTTCTTCAAGGTGAGAAATGATTTTTAATCAGGAGAAACAGACTCACCAAAAAGTGACATTTACAATCCACTCACAGGAATTATTCATATTGAGATTATTTCTCAGGTAGACTACAGTTTAACCTCTGTTGTCATTTTTATGTAAATACTTAGGACATCTCACTCATTAGCTATCTAGGATGTTATTTAAAGCTCTTAAAAATTCCTGAGACTC
Source organism: Avahi laniger (assembly GCA_963575035.1). Taxonomy (NCBI): domain Eukaryota; kingdom Metazoa; phylum Chordata; class Mammalia; order Primates; family Indriidae; genus Avahi; species Avahi laniger. The sequence continues at coordinate 18,718 of CAUYSK010085427.1, read as the reverse complement.
TAGAAGGTGGTAGGCATGTGCAGGTAGGTGGTAGGCATGTGCAGGGCTGTGGAAACAAATGTAAGGTCCCAAATGTAAGGTCCCATGGCTAGGAAACAAATGTAAGGTCCCGAGTTTCTCACCTCTGGCTGATCTTGAGACACTAGGTGAATAGTTTGTGCAGGAGAAAGCAAATTTTTTAACTGCTTCAACATCCCAGGCATGAGCTAACACACATAAATAGCCTCTTGGTAAAAGATGGCAATTTTATTGGTTCAAGGAAATTAAGTTAATTTCTGAACAAACATGATCTAATCACACACACACACACACACACACACAAACTAATCATAGTCTTCCATAGCCGTATGTTATAGGAAATGTGGACTTTAGAGAATTAGTCTAAGAAAGTCATTAAACAAATAAATGTTTTCTCTTTGATATTGTGTAAAAGGCAAGGATGTCTGCTCTTGCTTCTTTTATTCAGTATAGAATTGAAAGACCTAGCCACTGCAATCAGGAAAGAAATGGAAATCAAAGACATCCATTTTGGATAGAAAAATAATACAATATTTATAGACAACATAGTTCTGTATGCAGAAGATCCTAAGATATTATGCAAAAATATCACCAAAACTAATATGTTCAGCAAAGTTGCAGGGTACAAAATCAATATACAAATGCTAATTGCATTTCTACATATGAACAATAACATTTCATAAAATGAAATTGGGTATGTACTTGTAGTCACAAGTAACATTAAAATATTCAAAAATACATTTCAAAAGAGCACAAAATTTATACATTGAAAATTTCAAAATTATACAGAGAGAATTTGAAAAAGATATAAAAATGGAGGCACATTCCATGTTCATGGAATGGAAGACTCAAAATTGTTAAGATGGCAATTTTACCAAAGTTCACTGACAGATTCAATCCAATATCTGTAAAAATGTCAATAGGGCTTTTGTTAAAAAAATGACAAGAATATTCTAAAATTTATATGGAAATGTAAATAAATGGTCTATCTTATCAAAATCATTTTAAAAAAGAACAAAGTTAAAAGACTTTCACTTCTCAATTTCAAGTTTAATAGGCTGCTAAATTTTTTAAGGCAATGTGATATTGGCCTAGGATACACATTTAGATGAACTTAGAATCCAGAAAAATTTTCTTAATATTTATATTCAAGTGATTATTGACAAAGTTGCCAAGGAAAGAGGAGTTTTCAACAAATGAGGCTGGGACAATGAGATAATCACGTGGAAAAAAAACGAAGTTGGATTACTTTCTCCGACTATGCAAAAGTTAACAGAATAATGATTTGTGGACTTAAAATTAAGAGTTAAAACCATCAAACTTTTAGAAGAAATCATAGGAGGAACTCTTTAAGACTTTTGGTTAGATGGACATTTCTTCTGTGCAAAGGTTAAAAAAGGTTTTCTGCTTTTGAGAATTTATATGATTACATTGAACACTCCAGGATAACCCAGGATAATCTCCCCATTTCAAGATTCTTAACCTTAATCACATGTGCAAAATTCCTTTCACCATATAAAGTAACATGTTTACAGGTACTGGAGATTGGGACCTGGACATCTTTGGAGGCCATTATTTTGACTACCACAGTTTTCCATCTGCCCTCAAAGATCTGTATCTGTCACCCTCACAAAATACATTCACTTGTACCAACCTGGATATCAAAGTATCAATCTGTTAAAGCATTAACTCAAAATCCAAAATCTAATTAGCTAAAATGTCTCAGATCTCACCATATAAATGATCTGTGGATGACACTCTGAGTACAATCCATCCTAGGGAACAGTTACTCTTTATTTTTTGGACTTACGATAGAAAGAAGTAATATTCTCCCAAAATACAGTGGTGAGAAAGTAATAGAGTAACAGTTACAAATATTCTTATTTTTAAAGGGAGAAAATGGAAGATAGGAAGGAGTAATCAGTCCCAAATAGTTTTGAAATCCAACCAGGATAACTCTATTAGGTTTCAAGGCATGTCAATAATTTGTATTTTGTGACTCTGACCTCTGGATTAATGAACTACACATGGATTATCCTCGCTTTTTCACAAAATATGTCACACATTTGCAGCTGAGTAGTTTTATGAGCATGTTTCAAGTCAGTAGAATTTTGGAAATCCTTCTTTCATTTTGTACTCTCTCTATCCCTTTCAGTTCAAGCTAAAAAAGTGTTTTTATGCATATGAAAATCTCAAAAATCTTGTTTTCATGTGTTTCTTCAATGATGTTTGATTTTTCAAGTAAAAATTTTAACATTATTAAATGTGGCATCAATACATATAGAGAAAATAATCTAGACAATTATATTTAATAAATGGGGAGGGTAAAGGAATCTGAAAATAAAATATTTCGATAGTTATTTTCCCCATTTATTTTTTAGATTGTTTATGCTTAAATTTGTGGGTATATAATAGTTATACATATTTAAGGGGTACACATGATGTTTAGATACAGCATATAATGTATAATAATCAAATCTGTATAATTGTGGTATCCATCACCTCAATTATTTATCAAATATTTCTGTTAGGAATATTCCAATTCCACACTTTTAGGTATTTTAAAGTATATCATAACTTATTGTTGACCATTGTCACTTTATTATGGTATCGAATATTATTCATTCTATCTAACAATGCAATTATATTTTTGCACCATTAGTCATCCCCACTTTATGCTTCCCTCCCCTCTTCCCTACTTAGCCTCTTTTAACCATCAGTCTATCTTCCCATTAATTTTTTAATTTTATCTGTTCATGGAGTAAGAGTGCGATTTTGCTACATTGAAATGTTGCAGTGCGTTGAAAGCTGTACCTTCAGTGAGAAGCAACACATATTGTACTCACCAAGCAGCCTCTCATTATTCACCCCCTTCCACCTCTCACCCCTCTGAGTTTCCATTGTCCATCATTCCACACTCAGTTTCCATGTGTACACATTATTTAGGTACCACTTATAAGTGAGAACATGCAGGATTTGTCTGTGTCTGAGTTGTTTCACTTAAGGTAATGGCCTCAAATTCCATCCATGTTGCTGCAAATGACATGATTTCATTCTTTTTAATGGCTGAATGGTATTCCATTGTGTGTATATGTGCGTGTATGCGTGTGCCCTTATGTGTGTGCATAAAATCACATGTTCTTTATCTAATCATCCATTGACTGACTCTTAGGTCAATTCCATATCATTGCTATTGTTAATAGAGCTATGATAAACATATGAGTGCAGGTATATTTTCTATATATTAATATTTGGGAGGGAGTATATACACAGTAGTGAGATTCCTGGATTATATGGTAGTTCTACCTTTAGTTCTTGGACAAATCTCCATACAGCTTTCCATAGAGGTTGTGATAATGTACATTCCAATCAACAGTGTATAAGAGTTCCATTTTCTCAATATCCTCACCAACATCTGTTTTTTTTTGTTTTTTTAATAATATTCATTCCGATTGGCATAAGATGATATCTTTTTATAGATTTAATGTGAATTTCTCTAACGATTAGTGTTGAAAATTTTTTCATATGTTTTGGCCATTTGTCTTCTTTTAAGTAATATCTACTCATGTCCTTATCCCACTTTTTAATGGGGTTATTTTGTTGTTGTTTGAATTCCTCAGAAAATCTAATACTAGTCCCCTTTCAGATGTCTAGTTTACAAATATTTTTGTCCATTTCACAGATATTATGTTCACTCTGTTGAATATTTCTTTTGCTGTGCAGAGGCCTGGTAGCTTAATTGAGTCCCATTTGTTTATTTTTGCTTTTATTGCCTGTGCTTTTGAGGTCTTAGTTATGAATTCTTTGCCTAGACTAATGTACAGAAGAGTTTTCCCTAGGTTTTCTAGAATTTTAATAATTTCAGACCTTACATTCAAGTCTTTAATTCATCTTGAGTGGATATTTTATATAGCGAGAGGTAGGGGTCCAGTTTCATTCATTTGCCTATGGTAATCCAGTTTTCCCAATGCCATTTATTGAAAAGTGTGTCCTTTCCCCAGTGTATGTTCCTGTTGATTTTGTCAAAAATCAGTTGTTTTCAACTATGTGACTTTGTTTCTGTGTTCACTAGTCTGTCTTAATGTGATTATTGTGTCTATTTTTACACCGATATTATGCTTTTTTGGTTACTATAGCCTTCAGATATAATTTGAAGTCAAGCCATATATTGCCTCCAACTTTGTTCATTTTGCTCAACTTTTTTTTGGCTATTCATGCTCATTTTTGGTTCCATATGAACTTTAGAATTGTTTATTCTATTTTTTTTGAAAAATGACATTGGTATTTTATTAGGGATCACACTGAACCTGTAAATTTCCTTGGGCAGTGTGATCACTTTAATGATATTAATTCTTCCAATCCATGAGTACAAGATGATTTTCCATTTGTTACTGTCATTGATAATTTTTTTTCATCAGTGTTTTATAGTTTTCCTTATAGAGAACTTTTACCTCTTTGGCAAAATATAGTCCTATGGATTTTTTTTTTTTTTTTAGCTATTGTGAATGGGATTACTATTGTGATTTGGTTCTCAGCTAGATCATTATTGGTGTATGGGAATGCTATTGATTTCTGTGTGTTGATTTGTATCCTGAAATGTTACTGAATTCATTTATCAAATCTAAGAGTTTCTTTGTGAAATCGTGAGGGTTTTCTATATATAAGATCATTTCATCAGGGAATAGGGATAATTTGGCCTTCTCTTTGCAACTTGGCTTTTTTAAAATTATTATTATTTTTTTTATCTTCCCTAATTGCTCTGGCAAGGACTTTCAGTACTATGTCGAATAAGAGTAGTGAAAGTGAACATCCTTGTCGTTTCCAGTTCTTAGGTGGAATATTTTCAACTTTTCCCTATTCAGTATGATGTTGACAGTGGGTTTGTTGTACATGGCATTTATTATTTTGATTTATGTTCCTGCTATGTCTGGTTTGTTGATGATTTTTATCATGAATAGATGCTGAATTTTATCAAAAGCTTTCTTGTGTCTATTGAGATTATCATATGGCTTTTATCCTCAATTCTTCTTACATTATGTATTGTATTTATTTATATACTTATGTTGAACCATCCTTGTATGTCCCATATGAAACACACTTGATTGTGGTGTATTATCATTTTGATGTGCTGTTGGATTTGATTTGCTAGTATTTTGATGAGAAATTTTAAGTATACTTTAATCAGGAATATGGATCTGTAGTTTTCTTTTTTTGTGTGTTCTTATCTGGTTTTGCTAATAGGGTGATACTGGCCTTGTAAAATGAGTTAGGCAGGAATTCCTACTTCTTGATTTTTTAAAACAGTTTCAGGAGTATTGATTTTACTTTTTCTTTGTAAGTTTGGTAGAATTCAGAAGTGAATCCATGTGGTCCTGAGATTTTTTTTCTTGGGATTTTTTTTTTATTACAGATTCAATCTCATTACTAACTTTTGGTCAGTTCAGGAGTTGTATTCTTTCCTGTTTATATCTTAGAAGGTTGTATGCTTTCAGGAATGTATCCCTTTCCTCTAGATTATCTGGTCTGTGAGTGTGTATTTGTTCACAATAATCTCTGATGATCGTTTGTATTCCTGCAGTATTAATTGTAATGTTTCCTTCTTCATTTCTGATTTCGTTAGTGTGAACCTTCTCTATTCTTTCCTGGTTAACCTAGCTAGTGGTTATTCAATTTTATTTCTTTTCAAACAATCGTTTTTTTTTTAATTATTGATTCTTTGTATCATTTTTCTCTATTTTATTTAGTTCTTCTCTAACATTTGTTATGTTTTCTTCTGCTAATTTTGGGTTTGGTTTGTTCTTGTTTTTCTAGTTCCTTGATTTGTTACATTAGATTTGTATTTTATGATCTTTCTACTTTTTTGGTTTAGGCAATTAATGATATAAACTTATCTCTTAGCAATGCTTTCTTTGTGTACCACAGATTCTTAGAAATCTTGTTTTCATTTTCATTAATTTCAAGAATGTTTTTAATTTTCACTGTAATTTCTTCCTTTATCCAATGATCATTCAGAAATATGTTGTTTAACTTCCATTTATTTTCATATTTTTTGAAGTTTCTCTTCATGTTGATGTCTAGCTTTATTCCATTGTGGTCTGAGAAGATAATTGATATTATTTCAATTTTTAAAACTTTGTTAAGACTTGTTTTGTGGCTAATATGTGGTCTATCTTGAAGAATGTTACATATGTTGTTAAAAAGAATATATATTCTATAGTTGTTGGGTAGAATGCTTTATAAAAGTCTGTTTAGTCCATTTGGTCAAAAGTCTAATTTAAGTCCAAGTCTTTGTTGAATTTCTGTCTAGGTGATCGATCTAGTGCTGTGAGTGGAGTGCTGAAGTCCCCTACTATTATTTTATTGCTGTCTGTCCCTTTCTTTAGGTACAGTAGTATTTGTTTTGTGAATCTGCATACTCCCATGTTATATGCATATGCATATGTATACAAATATATATATGTTTTTGTGCAAATCGATCACTTTATGATTATATAATGATCTTATATTGATTTGAAGTAGTCTGTTTTTTAACTTTAATATATGTTTTATTTAATACAATATAATCAAAATATCATTTCACCATGTAGACAATATACTGTGTGCATTCTTATCTTCATATTAAATCTTTTAAATCTAGTGTATATTTTACACTTACAGTACATCTCAATTTGGACTAGCCACAATTCAAGTGTTTTTTTAAATTTTTTTTTAAATTTCAGAATATTATGGGGCTACAAATGTTTTGGTTACATATATTGCCTTTGCCCCACCTGAGTCAGAGATACAAGCATGCCCATCCCCCAGAGAGTGGACACTGAAACTCTGTTTTGTCTGATGTAAGTATAGTTATTTCTGTTTGCTTTTGCTTTCTGTTTACATGAAATATATTTTGTTTTTACTCATTTACTATCAATCTATGTGTACTTTTGGGAGAAAGATAAGTTTCTTTTAAGCAGCATATAGTTGGATCCTGTTTTTTTCTCATCCATTCTGCCAATCTATATATTTAATATAGATAATTTAACTTATTTATGTTTAAGGCTAATATTGACATGTGAAACTTTATTCCTGTCATATTGTTGTTTTCTACTTGTTCTATAAATTATCTGTTTCTTTTTCATTTTGTTTTATGACATTTTGTCATGTTACTATTTGATCCATCTGTCTTCTTTCTTTGTGTGATTGTTTTATAAGATCTGTGAGTTTTGTATTTTCATGCATTTCCATCACGGTGAATGTTGACCTATTGTTTCCATGTTTAAGATCCCTTTGAACATTTCCAGGAGGTCTGGTCTAGTGGTGATGAACTCCCTTAATGTTTGCTTGTCTGGGAAATACCTTATTTCTTCTCCAGTTATGAAGCTTATTCTAGAAGGATATAAAATTCTTGGCTGCTAGTTTTTCATTTTTCTTTCATCACTTTGAATATACCATCCCATTACCTTCTGGCCTGTAAGGTTTCTTCTGAGACATCTGCTGTTAATCTGATGGAGTTTCCTTTAGAGATGACTAGACATTTTTCTATTGGTAATTTTTAAAATTCTTTCTTTCACTTTGACTTTAGACATTCTGAATGCAATATGCCATAGTGATTTCCTTTTTGCAGTGTGTTTCATGGGGACCTTTGGGCATGTTTAACTTTTGCTAGACTTTGAAATTTTCTGATTATATCCTTCAGGATTAGGTTTCCTAATTTATCCATCTTCCTTCCTTCTCTGGAACACTGATAGTTCATTAGTTTGGCTGCTTTATGTATTTTTAGGTGTCTCAAAGGCTTTGATAATTAATTTTTAAATACTTTGCCTTATTTTTGTCAGACCGAATTATTTTAAAAGATCTGTTTTCAAGTTCTGAGATTCTTTCTTCTAATTGGCCTATTACATTATTGAAGTTTTCTTACGTAAATTGTATTTCCTTAAACAAATTTTTCAGTTCCAGAATTTCTGCTTGTTTTGTTCTAATGCTATCTATTTATATGGTAAATTTCTCATTCATATCCTGAATTGGCTTTCTGATTTCTTTGTATTAGCTTTAAGATTTTTATTGCATTTCATTGAGCTTCTTTATCACTGTTAAAGCTGGAGCCCATTCTACTAAGTGAAGTATCACAAGAATGGCAAAATAGGCCAGGTGCGGTGGCTCACGCCTGTAATCCTAGCACTCTGGGAGGCCGAGGTGGGCGGATTGTTTGAGCTCAGGAGTTCAAGACCAGCCTAGACAAGAGTGAGACTCTGTCTCTACTAAAAATAGAAAGAAATTAATTGGACAATTAAAACTATATAGAAAAAATTAGCCGGGCATGGTGGCGCATGCCTGTAGTTCCAGCTACTTGGGAGGCTGAGGCAGAAGGATTGCTCGAGCCCAGGAGTATGAAGTTGCTGTGAGCTAGGCTGATGCCACAGAACTTTAGCCCGGGCAAAAGAGTGAGACTCTGTCTCAAAAAAAAAAAGAATGGCAAAACAAGCACCATATGTATTCACCATCAAATTGGTATTAACTTATCAACACTTATGTTCACATATAGTAGTAACATTCATCAGGTGTTGGGCAGGTGGAAAGGGGGAGAAGGGGATGGGTATATTCACATCTAATGGGTGTGGTGCACACCGTCTGGGGAATAGACATGCTTGAAACTCTGACTTGGGTCGGGTAAAGGCAATATATGTGACCTAAACATTTGTACCCCTGTAATATGCTGAAACAAAAAAAAATATTCTGAATTATTTATTTGACCTTTTGAGGATATCTTTTTGATTGGGATCTGTTTCTGGAAAATTGTTGTGGTCCTTTGGTGATGTCATATTTCCTTGTTCATTCATGTTTCCTGGTCCTTCTGTGGATATCGGCCCATCTGGTGCATCAGTCACTTTTTTCCGATTTTTTGAAATTGCTTCATGGGGAAGAATTTTTTTCCTGGGGATTTATCTTTGTTGTTAGTTGAGTAGGGCACTTTGCTTTTATTGGGGGTACTGCAAATGTATGATCTTTGTATGATTTCTTCAGCAGTACACAGGATCCCTGCTATCTGTGAATTCCTTTATGGATTAGGGTATGGTTATTAGTTGAGTCTGTGATGATGTTTTGCTGAGGACTTGGACACAAATCGAGGCTGACTTTGGACCCCAGTGGTTACAGCAGTGGACTACATATGTCTATTTTTAGGTCTCGAGGGGAGCTTACATTGGCACCAATGTTAGTGGGTCTTAGAGGGCCAATTCTTGGACTTCTGGGTGGCTTTCTCAAAAGCTAGTAGTGGGGCTGTGGGCCAGATGTATGGGAAGGTTCGCAGGCCCCTGTGAAGCTGATGTGATATGGGTGATGGCAATAGCAGTGGCAGAGCAACCCATTGGTACCCAAGCCGTCAGTGTTGGTATTGATGGTAGTTGTTATGGGTTAGGCTGAGCAGTCTTCTGTCCCACAGCCAACCATAGCAAGGCAGTGGGTATTTTCCTAAGTGTGCTTAGAAGAGCTTATTCTCCTCTGTTCCTCCCTGGCCTGGTGGCAGCTGCAGATGCAACTGCTCACACTCAGCCCCAGGGTAGAGTGCAACCCAGAATTATTCTGTCAAAATGGTGCCAACTGTGGCTCTGTGGCCACACAGGGCAGGGCCCTGCTCAGTCAAAAAGCATGGGAAGTAAACTGTGGAGAGTGCCATCTGCTTGAATCTCAGTTTCACAGGATCTTCTTGCAGTGAGGTATGTATTGTCCTAGGTATGTATAGCAGAGCTTGGTTTCCTGTCCTTCCTCAGTCAGGAGGCAGCTGCAGCCATGTCAGCTAGAACTCAGCCCAAGGATAGGATACTGCCCATTGTTAAACTCTCAAAATGGCTTCTCGGCCCTGTGACCAGAGAGAGCAGGGACCCTCCCATGCAAACAGTATGGGCAAGAAGTTGTGGGGAGTGCAAATGCAGTCTGCTCACATTTCAGTTTTAACAGTAGCCCACAGCAGGGTCTGCAGAACTTTCCAGGGCTGCATGCAAGTATCTGGTTTCCCCCTTTCCTTCTCAAAGCAGCACAACAGCATCAGTCACATCTGTAGATCCTTGGTATCTAGGTTCTCAGAATAGCATCCAACTGGAGATGCTCCAGGCACAAATATCTGTGAGATTCCATGTGAGTTTCCTTTCTGGAGCAATGTTTCTGTGCAATCTCTAGGAACGGCCCTGTTCTAGGCCCTAAGCCTGTATGAATGAAGGGGTTCTCCTTTAACCAAGATTTAAAAAGCCCATTTTGGAGTGTGAAGCCCTGGAGATTTCTCTCTTACAGTTTCCCTACATCCAGGAGTGTTTCCCAGCTCTTACCCAGTCACCGGCTGGGCAATCTGCCTTGAACCCTTCCTTCCTTACTTTTCTTATTTCTAGTCACTTTTCTGGTGAATCCTAGCGTTCTCACCTAGACAATATGTTTAAAATGTATCTACTTACTATTTTGTCAATACTTAATATGAAGTAGTGAAAGGTAAATATCAGTATATATTTATAATGTAATACCGACAACAACCACTAAGAAAATTATATAAAATGATATTCTTGGAAACACACTAAATAAAGCAAGATCTAAACCTGAAAAGTCTTCAAATAACATATAGAAAGGCAAAAGGGGATGAAAAAAAACAACAAGAAAACAGAGGAAACAAATAGAATGTTAATAATAAAAGGTAGAATTAATCCCTAATGTATCAATAATTATATTAAATGTAATAATCAAAAAGATTGAATGGCCTAAATATGGTCTAGTTATCTTAAACATTCTAAATACATTAATTGAAGGCAAATATTGACAGAATGTATTTAAAAATCAAAGTATTTGTGGTCTACAAGAAATTCACTGTAAACCCAATGACATACATATTTTTTTAAAAAATGGTAAAGAAATGCTAAATTAATATAACAAGAAAATTGATAAGAGTAGCTACATTAATGTTAGATGAATTAGACTTTAAAGCAAATAAAATGACTGAGGACAAAAATAGGCATTACAGAGTCATAATAATATCAAACCACTTAAAAGATATAACAATTCTGAAAGTTTATGAATAAAGCAACAGAGCTTCAAAATACATGAAGCAAACTGTCATAAATCTGAAAAAAAAGACATATGCAAAGTACTTCCAAAACCCACTATTGGCAATTGCTGCACCTACTATACAGAAAATCAACAAGGGTATAGAAGAAATCAATACAATCAACAAAAATGATCTATAAGTATTTATAAAATATTCCATATAAAAATTGTAGAATACACATTCTTTTCTAATGCCCATGGAAAAAATCACCAAGATAGAACATATCAGGGGTTTTCAAACAAATTCAACATATTTAAAAAGGAATGAGTTCATACAGTCTGCTCTCCGACAATAATGAAATCTAACTAGACATTAATAAAACAAAAGACAACAGAATAAAGGTCATATATGACAAATCCACAGCTAAAATAATGCTCAAGGAGGAAAAGTTAAAGCATTTTCCTCTAAGATCAGGAAAAAGAGAAGTATGCTCACTTTCAATACTTCTATTCAATATAGCTCTGGAAATTCTAGCAAGAACAATTAGGCAATAGAAAGAAATAAAAGACATCCAAATTTGAAAGGAAGAAGCTACATTGTATCTTTTTGCAGACAACATAATCTTATATACTTAAAATCCTTAAGAATCCATCACAAAACTATTAGAAATAATAAACAATTTCAGAAAAGTTGTGGTATACAAAATCAACATATAAAAAGAAAATAGAAAAATATACAAAGGATCAGAATTAAACAACACACTTCTAAATAAGCCGTGGGTCAAACAGAGTCTCAAAGGAAATTAAAAAAATAAACACATAAAACTGAAGGAAAATAAAGACATAACGTATCAAAATTGTGGGATGCAGATAAAACAGTGCTGCAAGGTAAATATATATCATCAAATGCCTACATTATAAAATAATAAATATTTCCAATCAATAATTTATGTTCCAATCACAAGAAATTAGAAAATTAAGAACAAAATCAATCTAAAGCAAAGAAAATTGAAAAAAAAATAATAAAAATTAAACTCATGAAATTGAAACAGGAAATCATTAGAGAAAATAAATCAAACCACAACCTGGTCCTTTAGAAAAATTAATAAAATTCACAAACTTTTAGCAAAACAGACAAAAAAAAAACAGATAAGAAAAAAATCACCAATATCATGGTGGTGGTGGGAGCAGGGAATAGCACTGCAGGTATAGTAGGTTGCAAAAGAATAATAAGGGAATTCTATAAAGGACTTTGACAACTTAGAAGACATCGAATAATTCTTTGAAAGCCACAAATTGCCAATCTCAGTCAAAATCTGAATTTGTCTACATTTATCACAAAATGGATTTACAGTTACAATTTCCGTACAAAGAAATACTTATGCATGAATGGATCACTGGTGAATTTTATCAACCATTTAAAGAAGAATTCACTTTACAATTTTACAAATCTCTTCCATAAAATAAGGAAGAAGAGTTACTTTGACACTCATTTTATGAAGCCAATATTTCTCTGAAACCAGAATCAGAAAGAGATAATATAAAAAAGAAACAACAGACCATTATTGCTCATGATATTAGATGCAAAAAGGTTGAACAAACTATTAGCAGTTAGAATAAAATAATGTATGGAATGAATTATACATCACAGACAAGTGAGATTTATTGTAGGTATGGAAGTTTGAATCAAGATTTTTGAAAATCGGCGTAATCCGCCATATCAACAATCTAAAGAGGAAAAATCATATGATCATATGAATTGACATATTGAAAGTATTTTACAAAATCCAGCACCCTTTAACAATAAAAATACTCAACAAATCAATACTAAAAGGCAACTTCTTCGATGTGATAAAGGCCGTGTATTACAAACCTACTGCTGACACCCTACTTAATGGTTAAAGACTGAATATTTTACTTCTAAGATTGGGTACAAGCATTTGGATATCCACAGACAAAAAATGAGCTCTGACCTGAACTTCAAACATCATATAAAATTTAATGAAAAATGCTTCATGGATTTAAAGGTAAAATGTATAATTTTAAATATTTAGGGGAGTACAAAAGGAGAAAAACCTACAGCAGAAAAAACTGTAGCATCTTGGGCTAGGCAGAAAGTTCTTAGATGTAATACAAATACACAATGTATAAAAGGATACATTGATACTTTTGTCCTCATGAAAATTTAAATATTTTGCTCTGTGAAAGAGCTTTGTAAGAGGATGAAAAGAAAAGGTTCAAACTGTGAGAAAGTGTTTGAAAAATATATTTGACAAAGAAATAGAATCTAGACAATATAAAGAATTCTCAAAAGACAACACCAAAAACAAAGAAAATCTAAATAGAAAATGTACAAAATATATAAACAGTCATTAAATCGAAACCTGATCATAAGTAAACCCAAGAAAAGATATTTATCTTTGTTAGCTATCAGAATTGCAAAATGACAACAACAACAACAAAAGTAATAATAAGGACAATCTCGTATGCTAGCAAAGATGCAGAGAGATTACATCCCCTTATGCACTGGTGGTGGGAATGCAAAATGATACAACCACCCTGGAAAACAGTTTTATAGTTTCTTTAAAAACTTACCTGCAACTACCATATGTTTCAGCAATTGCAGCTTGGCATTTATCCCAGAGAAGTGGAAATTTATATCCACTCAAAAATCTTTACACACATGTTCATATAAGATTCATTTGATACAGCCCCAAATTGGAATCAACCCAGATATACTACAGCAAATTAATAGTTAAAGAAACTGTGGAACATCCATATTATTAAATACTGCTTTATTAGCAATAAAAAAGTATTGATACATGCAACACCTTGAGTAAATCTCCAGAAAATTATGTTAAGTAAAAATGCCAATCCCCAAAGGCTATATGCTTTATGATCACATTTATGCACATTCTTTAAATGGAAAAATTATAGAAAAGGATAACAGATTAAGTGGTACTGTAGTGTTGGTGATGAAAATCTATGTATGTTATCAATTGCAAACTATATACATATATGTGCATATAAAACTGATAAAATCTGAATAAGGCCAATGGATTGTATCAATCTCCATACTCTGGTTGTGATGTAGTGCTATAGCTATTCAAGATGTTACCACTGGGAGAAATTGGGTGAAGGGTGTATAGGATTCCTTTGCATTATTAATTGCATGTAAATCTCAAAATAAAAAGTTAAAACTGGCAGTAACAAATTAGAGAGGAAAATGTAAACAGTTCAGTCTAAATTGGTCAAGATACATGGTTAAATAGTTTAATTAAAAAAACAAATAAATAGCTAATGAACATAACAAAATATGTTCAACTTCGGTCATAATTTTAAAAATCAAAATACAGTGTGATGCTATTTTTACTAACACTGTTGCCAAAATTTTAATGTTATTGATTCTCTATAAAAGTATAAATTGATACAAACTTTCTGGATGATAATTTTATAATATCTAATAAAACATGTAAATCTTCTTTAACTAAATATTCCATTAATAGCACCGTAAAATATAATAGTTATAATTCAAACTCATTAGGATTCCTTTCCAAAGATATTAATTACAGCATTGTTTATAATCATGGAATATTAACAAAATATTTCCAATAGAGATGTGGTTGAATAGCACATAGTATATTCGTACAATAGAATAGTTTTCAACTTTTTTATTTTAGAATTTTATTTATTTATTTATTTTTATTTATTACTCCAGGGTTTTGTGAGGGTACAAACATTATAGTTACACTTTATATCTTTGCCTCACCCAAGTGCGAGTTCAAGGCATGCCCTTCCCTCCCTTTAGTGCTCCCCGTGTCCTTTAGTTGTAGATTTGCCCCCCCATCCCCCTAATACTTAGAGAGTATTTCTGCCATGTGATCACCCTAGTGTTGATTTTAGAATTTTAAAAAGAATGAGGTTAATTTGCAAGTACTAACATGGAATCAGCTCCAAGATAAATTATTGATTGAAATAAGTAATTTTAAATTCAATATTTAGATTATGAGTATATTACTATATATATGGAAGAAAACATAGACAGATGATACAGACAGGTACATAGGTAGATAGATAGATAGATGCTGGAACATGCATTTTTTCCCAGAAGCAATTACAAGAAACTGTTAACAGTAGTGCTTATATTGATGTATGGGATCAAGGAGTAGAAATATTACTAATACTTTTAATGGTTATTATTATTTTTGTTCATATATTTTATTATATATTTATGAGATACAATATTATGGTTTGATACATTTTCTAATTGTATATCATCTATTGATTTTTAATGAAAAAGTTACATTTATAATGAAATTATTATTCTTTTTATTTATCAATCATTGTATTAGAAAATACAAGAGTTACAATAAAAAGAGAAAAGTAACAAATCAAGATAGAAAAGCATATGATTTTATATGGTATCCTACTTAGTCTTGTGACATTGGCCAAGAGACTTAACATTTATGAAGCTCAGTTTGTTCCATCTGTTGAATGGCATTATTAATATTTAAAAGGTTGGATTGGTGTGAAGGTTAAAATAAAAAAAATATGAATGTTTGCTCATCGAATGGTAATGTTATTTCTGAGATCTACCAGAGGCAGTGTTGTGGACTCAATCTTTGTGTCATCCCAAAATTCAAATGTTGAAATTCTAACTCTCACTGTGATGACATTAGAAAGTCGGGCCTTTGAGAGGTGATTTAGGTCATGACAGTGGAGCCCTCATGATTAGGTTTAATGCCCTTATAAAAAGATACCCCAGAGAGCTCTCTAGCCCTCTAGCCCCATGTCAGAACAAGAAGAGGGCCATCTTTGAACCAGGAAGAGGACCATTACCAGAACCCAGCAGTGTTGGTATCCAGATCTTAGACTTCCCATCTCCAGGACTATGAGAAACAAATTTCTGTTGTTTATAAGTCTCTGATGCTACAATAGTCTGTTATTGTAGCCCCATCTAATTAAGAGAGACAGTGAGCTATCAGAGCTGCCATCTCATTCTCTAGTGTGTATTCCTAAAATTCTGTGCTCTACTAATGTACCAAAATCCACTCCATAAGTAGTCTGGCACAAAGAATCAATATTGATCCTCCCAGTGATTAGTTAATAATATAAGAAGGAGTTTTAGTAATTTAATTTGAATGAAATTTCAGTAATCTAATGAGCCAAATACTTGTGCCATGGAATGTTTGCATACTTTACTAGAGATTTTCTCTCTTTTAAATTGGTGTAAATTGGAGGTCTAATATTCATAACATTCAAAATATATTTAAATTATAATAATCTATTATACTTGTTTTCTACAACACACCACACCTATAAATTATCCCGAGGGGGTGGAACTTAAATACTGGAAATATGATAAAGGAAAAAATTGAGCCAGTGTTTATGTATTATAATTTTAAAGTATATATAACCTATAAACTTGTAAAATGCTCAGCTGCTTTAATAATTACATATTTCCCAGATTAGAAGTTGGTGCTTTTTAATTAAATTGGTAATATGTTTTATGGATGGACCTGGTGATAGAAACAGTATAGTGAAATGGAAATACTAAAATACTATTGGTTTGATAAAAAATAGGTACAGCATGTATTTATTTATTTATTCATTTATTGTTGATACATAATATTTGTACATATTTTGGGGGTATATGTGATATTTTGTTACATGCATAGAATAATCATGTCAGAGTATTAAGGTTATCCATCACCTCAAATATTTAACATTTCTATGTGTTGGGAACATTTCAAGTCCTATCTTCTAGCTATTTTTAAATATATGATACATTGTTGTTAATTAAAGTCACCTTATTCTGCTATTGAACATATTATTCCTTCTATCTAATTCTATGTTTGTACACAATAGTTAACCTCTCTTCAACCTCCCCCACCCAAGCACACACCATTCCCAATCTCTGGTATCTATCATTCTAATCTCTACCTCCGTGAGATCCACTTTTTATGATCCTACCTATGAATGACAGCATGCAACATTTCACTTTTTTGTGCC
Source organism: Avahi laniger (assembly GCA_963575035.1). Classification (NCBI taxonomy): domain Eukaryota; kingdom Metazoa; phylum Chordata; class Mammalia; order Primates; family Indriidae; genus Avahi; species Avahi laniger. Next base: position 1,684 of record CAUYSK010085427.1, on the reverse strand, counting down.
TGGCTTACTATATTTAACATAATGACCTTCAGTTCTATCCCTGTTGCTGGAAATGATATGATTTTGTTCTTTTTATGGCTGAATAGTATTGCATTTCACATATATGTGACATTTTCTTTATCCATTCATCCATTCATGGGTACTTAGCTTGATTCCATATCTTGGCTATTGCAAATAGTGCTGTGATAAACATGGAGGTGCAAGTATTATTTTTCTTTTTTGTATACTGATTTCTTTTCCTTTGGATAAATAACCACTAGTGAGATTTTTGGATTGTATAGTACCTCTGCTTTTGTTTTTTGAGAAGTCTCTATATTGTTTTCCATAATGTCTGTACTAATTTACATTCCCACCAAAAGTGTATGAATTCCCTTTTCTCCTCATCCTCTCCAGCATATTCTATTATTTTTTTTCTTTTAACAATAGCTATTCTAATTGGGATAAGATGATATCTCACTGTGGTTTTTATTTGCATTTCCCTGATGCCTAGCAATGTTGAGCATTTTTTCATATATCCGTTGGGTATTTATATGTATTCTTTTGAGAAATGACTATTTATGTCCATTGCCCACTTTTAATGGGATTATTTATTTATTTTTATATTTTTTATTTTTTTTTACTATTGAGTTGTTTGAGTTCTCTGTGCATTTTGAGTATTAGTTTCTTCTTGGATGAATAGTTTTTTTATTCATTTTTTGTTATTACTTTACTTTTTTTAATTTTTATTTCAGCATATTATGGGGGTAGAGATGTTTAGGTTACGCATGTTGCCCTTGGCCCCCCCACCTCCCCAAGGCCGAGTTTCAATTATGTACATCATTCGGGTGGTGCGCATTGCACTCTTTGTGTATGCATATACCCGTCCCCTCCTCCCCCCTCCCCTCCCCCCTTCCTTTTCCCTGCTGCCAGACATCCAATAGATGTTACTCTCATATGTGCACTTATATGTTGATCAGTCAATACCAATTTGATGGTGAGTATATGTGATGCTTGTTTTTCCATTCTTGGGATACTTTGCTTAGTAGAATGTGTTCCAGCTGTTTCCAGGAGAATGCAAGAGGTGCTATATCACCATTCTTTCTTAAAGCTGAAGAGTACTCCATGGTATACATATACCACAGTTTATTAACCCACTCATGTATTGATGGACACTTGGGTTGTTTCCATATCTTTGCATTTGTGAATTGTGCTACTATGAACATTCGAGTGGAGGTGTCTTTTTTATAGAGTATCATTTGTTCTTTTGGGTAGATGCCCAGTAATGGGATTGCTGGATAAAATGGTAGTTTTACTTGTATCTCTTTAAGGTATCTCCATATTGCTTTCCACAGAGGTTGCACTAATTTGCAGTCCCACCAGCAGTGTATGAGTGTGCCTGTCTCTCCTCATCCATGTCAACATTTATTGTTTTGGGACTTTTTGATAAAGGCCAGTCTCACTGGAGATAGGTGATATATCACTATGGTTTTGATTTGCATTTCCCTGATGATTAGAGATGTTGAGCATTTTTTCATATGTTTTTTGGCTATTATTCTGTCTTCTTTTGAAAAGTTTCTGTTCATGTCCTTTGCCCACTTTTTGATAGGGTTGTTTAATTTTTTCTTGTTGATTTTCCTGAGTTCTAAGTAGATTCTAGTTATCAGCCCTTTGTCAGATTTGTAGCATGCAAAAATTTTCTCCCATT